>JAUCMS010023747.1:0-18036 GCA_032357445.1 Enteromius radiatus
CCTGATTGTCTATGCGCTTAATACACAGAAAATGCCCATTTTAATTAAAGTGAAAGTTTAAAGCCTGAAATACGATACCGAAGTATTGCGGTTCACGTGGGTGTACCTAACCGAACGGTTTGATAAATTACCGAAAACCGTTGCATCCCTAATGCACACCATAGTTCTCGTTTCTGATTATCTATATATAAAGATGAAATATAAAGTAAGATTTAATGGGATGGAATCAGGAGCATTTTTTTATATATATATATATATATATATCTGGGATGTTTTGAGAGTGCTATTTTTGGTCATGATAGAGGTAAAATCTAGTTATTACTTTGGATATAGAAACATGGGGGAAAAAAGTGCTGCTTCCTGAAAGTGCAGGAAAATATCAATGAATTGTTTAATATGCAGACATGGTTCCTCTACTGGAAAACTGTTTTGTAGTGCTTTGAATAATTTATTGGGTCTCAAAATAATTCAAATGGAAAAGACTCAGGGAAATGTTGAAACAATCATTAATAATGGATATAATTTTTTTACTCCCCCAAGTAATTTAAAAAGGAAACGTATTTATGATAATGTTACACTTGGAAAAACAAAGCAATTAGCTCACAAAATTAACAGTATTTTTAAAAAAAGTTAAGACACTTATTGTAATTCATAAAAATATAAAGTAGGCTTGAAAAATAACAAACACAATAATGAAATGTGGTTAGTGTGTTGTAAAATCATGCCATGAAATTTCGTGGAATTATATAAACATCTCTTTAATTCATTCTGGGTTGTCCCACGTCTGATTAGCAGGGCAACCTCTTCTCCAGAAGTTATTAAATACACTCATCAAGCCAATTATCAGTGTCATTATTTCAGGAATACAAGGATTGTGATTACAGTTGCACCACATTTAACATCTTCTTGTATTACAGTTTAACAAGTTTGTATGCGCACAGCCCTCATGTTGTGTTGTCACACATGTTAGGTCAATTTGCCACAAAAAATGTATTTTATTTTTTCATTTGTTCTGAATTTAAACAGATTGCAATTCCATTTGGTGCCACTAGAGGCTCAGAAATTAAGGCTTAAGATTCATGTTAATCCTCATGTTTTTTTTTTTTTAACAAAATCTTGTTCTGCAGAAAAATCCCTTGGATTAACATCTACGCAGAGGTGAACCATGAGAAAGAGCAGGAGATGATCAGTACGGTGGGCCAGAATGACGCCACACCAAAAATCACTCTGAGCGAATTCTCCACTCAGAAAGAACTGATGGAGAAAGAGCTGGAGGCCCGTGCCAAACGTGAGTGAAATTTTAGCCGAAAATGCTCTATATGTGTGCTATATATATATATATATATATATTCATTATGTTTCATTATGGGTAATGAAAGTTTCATATTTTGGTTTTGTGATTGGTCGATTGGTCTCATTTTCATTTCATCTCGGCTATAATGCCTGATAAAGCAGTGTTTGTGAGAACAGTGCTGCTTTGTGTACAGCGTTACCAGGGAAACCGCTATTTTAACCCCTACAGAAGTAGCACCTTGTGGTGAAGAATGAATTTGCATTTTCATTCAGACCAAAAAGCAACAAGTGGGCTGGCAATATGCTAATGTTTTATGTTGATGTCATTTTAAAAATGAGTCATTTTAATGATTCAAAGGCGACTCTTTTGAGAGACAGCAACTTTATACACAGTGCAGGATGTTTTCATTCATTTAGAGCTGTTACACACTTTGTGAAAAGTAATTTTAAACTTTAAATTAAGATTGAATTCAATATATCTGTAAAATTCCATCAAAACACACAGTTCCTTTGGTATACAGTACTTACAGAAAAGAGCAAATGTTTGATATTGCAAACAAATAAGGTTAAAAAAAAGAAATATATATATATTTATTATAAGAAAATGAATGTGTTTTTTGATCTTGCATGCATGTCAACCTGTTGTTGGGGACTCCCAAAACCAAAATATCAACCTGTCATTACTCATAATAGGGACACATAGTGCACAATTACACAGTGAAAACCATCAGAACAAAAATCAGCCTTTGGAATCAAGAGAGTTATAATCGGACACACAATGCATGCTAATGAGAACTATCTACAGTGGGCCCAAGTGTCCTTATTTCCCAAGTGAATGCGTCTGTGATCATGTAATTGCTTAATAACTGCAAATTAATATTTAATTGGTGCTGTTAAGCAGTGATTATAAAAGAGCACTGATTAAACTATAAAAGGGGTCAAATTGGGGTCAGTGTGATAACAACAACTGTGATGAATAAACATGCAACATTCAGTGCCACGCAGAAAATAAATCCCACCACTCTTTCCGTGGGTGTTTAATAGGAGGATGAAACATTCCTTTTTTTTGCTCGATTTCTTACTTAATGTTTCTAGCCTGCTTTACATTCATTTCACTTGCCTTCATGAGGATAAATATTTAATGGCTGTTGAAAACATCTAGTTTGTTCATTTATACTTGAGTAATATATAGCCGAGCATATAATCAAGCATTTTAAGATAACATAAAATGGCATTCGCCATGCATTTCACTTTTGTAATGTTACGGGTTTCAAAGCAAAGCACTTTTCCAATTTGAAGTCATGTTGAGACTTGATTTCACCCATTTAGATTTCACTGAATACTGAAATAGGATCTGGGTTGAAATAAAGTAATTTCAGGAAGTTATTTAAATTAAAAGTTTCTGAGTAATCATCAAGGGAAATGTGTTAAGAAAAGACAATTTTGCTTGCTGAAGTTGAATTTCCAAGGCTAATGTGTCATTTTTGTGTTTTCGGATAGTAGGCGGTGTGATCAACACATGCGAAAGCACAAGGGAGATCCCGAACTGCACGAGCGTCTGAAAACGTCAAGAAAGAAGGCGGAGGCGTATTGTAATAATGTGTACAGAGGTATCACAATTTTAAAGGGTGACAGTTTTCCTTTTTGCTTTTTTTTTGTAATTTCAAAACACTGTCATTGTTAATAGTTTTCTAAGGAGCTCAGATTTGCATGGGTGTCTTGTTTGTTACGATCTGTGTGGAAAATAAGACTAGATTTAACTACTGAAAACATGCTTGGTTGAGAAATTAGGATTATTTGAAATTTCCAACATTTTGTTCTGAATATTACAGAACAGTAAGTGTAATAGAAAGTTGGGGGGAAGCCACTTTCCCAGTGCATTTTGGAATTATATTTGTCAGTTTATTAATTTGACATAGTGTGAGAGGGGAAAAAAGTGACTTTTAGTATCAAATACTTCAGTTTTTTTTTTTGTTGGGTCAGAACTTATTTATGCCGAGTTCTTTTACCTGTTCAAACTGATTTTTCACACATTGTGAAGAGTGCAGTTAGTGACAATATTAACTTAATTCTTAGGTTTTTAATCTCTTCAGTAGGTCATCTCATTTTTATATTTGTCATAACTTGAACTGAGGGAACAAATTTGCAGCTGAAGCGTGCAAAAAAAAAAAAAAAAAAGCCAACAGTGTTTATATCCCTCTCTATACTACAGCTTTGCCTTCATATAAGCAATCCTGCTCTGCAATCTTCTAAATTGGTGGTTGTTGAAACATTTCAACTTTTAATTACACATTTATCTCACTTATCAAGCCGAAAGATATGGACTAAAATGTGAATGAAGTGAGATTCTTTTCCAAAAGCACTGTGATAAAATGTCAATTTGAAGGCAAGCTTTTTGTACTTCTATAAAGCGAGAATATACAATAACTATTAAGAGTCACGTCTCTATAGTGAAGCTTTTTTTTGAGCTCGAACTTAGGTAAAATCCATAAAATATCAAACGTTGAGAATGTTTTGTGGAAAAAATCCCTTGATATAAAACCATGGACTCAATAGAGCTTGATATCTTTCTGGAAATGTTAAAAATGTAATTCTAACATACCTTCAGCTAAATGTGATTTATTGTAAGCTCCTCAAATATATGTCAGTGTGCATTCCATGAGGTTATTTTACGTTTAGTTTTTTATTTAGATTTGTTTTTTTTTTTTTGTAGATAAATGGCTTACAGAATCATTTTGCTTCATAAGTGAATGCCTTACAAATACGAATGCCTTTTGAAAAATGTGTATTCATCATTTAGAATTGAAAATTAATTTATAACAGTTTAACCAAGTTAACACAACCTTTCTTTTTTTTGCATACATTTTTAAGGTGTCTCATCTCCCAGGGATTGAAAAAAAAAAAACATTGAACTGTACAATATTCTCAGTAGGTCTTGATATTTAATTTCTTTGTATATACAGCAAGTGTATTTCATTTCATATCCTTATACTGTAAATATAATAGTGAAGACTGAAGTTCACTGTACACAGTCTGCTATACATTTCAGAAAGGGGTGTTACGAATCCAAACAGTGATTCATTGATGTGCTGTAGATAAGCCAGTGCTGTAAATAGTTTTTTATTCATTCATTGTACACACACACACACACACACACACACACACACAAACAAAAGAGTAAAGATGTATTGCATATGCTTCAATGTTGCCATTTTGGATTTTGACCTCAGATTTAAAGTTAAACCTATAGAGAGCAGTGTTTCAGTCTATGGTTAGACATTTTGTATTGGAGTTGATTGCCTGTGTCACACAAAATGAATATGATTCATGAATAATAAGCAGGTGGTTTCTTAGATTTCATTGTGAATGTAAATGTATAGCAATATATAAGAATATAAGTGACTTTGGCCAAAATAACTCCCCAAGCAATTAATTCCTGTTCTACTCAATTAGTGACATATTACAAACCAAAAAATCACGCTTCATCATTTCCATGTTAAAGATATGTTTTATGAATACAGAGCTCTATTCAAAGATATTTTTTTTTTTAAATTATGAAACTAAAAATCAAAATGCATAGGTACCTCAGTATTTCTTGATATTAAAGTAGTGTTAAGATGAATTGTATTTTTATTTTTATAATTTTAAATAACACATGCACCATACATTAAGTCTCTGTTTGGAAACCTAGTGAGCTGTCTACTCTGTGTGTGTGTGTCATAAAATAGTGCTCCTCGTGTGAACAGTGATACACTAATACGCTTTAAAACAGCACATTATTATTATTAAATTGAAACAAGATATATTCATATTAACATAAATGTGAGCTGAGAAATGATCCCATTAAAATCATTTAAAGTCATTATTGTGTGAAACGAGAAAAGAATTTAACAGACATTATATATAAAAAATATTTTGATGCAACATCATTTATTACACTTGAATTTTTAAGGCTTATAATGTGGTCATAACATTGTTTTCAAAAGCTGTGACATTTAGGTATTTATCGTTCAGAGGTGCCATGAATGCACTGCTCTTAGAATTGCGTGAATAATGCTATCAGATAAATTTTTAAATGGCATTAATAGGTTTAAAATTAATAAACACGAAACATGAAATTATTATTTTAAATGTAATAATACTGTAAATAAGAAACTGCCAGAAATGAGGGAATCGTTACATTTAGAAACAAAGCAAGTGACAGTCTTTGCATTGGGAGCACTATGATGCCTTAAAATGTTGCCTACTTAGGCAGCTAACTAGGTTTTGGAAACGTTCTCTTCTTTTGTTTATTTTGACCATCTCAGACCCAAAGTTTACTGATATTCCAGCCAGACTAATGTCTCGGTTATGTATGTTACAAGACGTCACATCGGATATGACCGACACAATTGACTTCGAGAGAGCTGGTGACCCGGCCACTCAACGGTGGTACAGGACCATTGGCGATGGGACGTGATGTCTCCATTCCCTTCTTCAGGGAACGAGTGTAACATACGTAACCAAGATGCTCCCTTTCAGTCAGTCACTCCAAGTCACGTTGAATATGACAGATGAAATTGGGATCCCTACCAAAATGCCATGGACGCTGCCCCTTCCAGTGTCCTGTGGGAGCCTCCAAGCCCCCTCTGTTTGGTATAGACCGGGGCTCACCACAAGAGACCAGCTACTGTTATCAAAACACTACCCTGTTTTATCGAACAGAGACGTAGGGAAGTCCAGCCTTCCCGTAGGAGGTCTCAGAATGTATACTCATATGACAGTATTTCGGTGCATATGGAAAATTGGAGGTGATTGAACCCTTTTTAAGGTAGCAGAGGGTCTGCCGGGGAAACACAGGCTCTAAGTCTTAACCAGGTAATACACACATAGAGTCCTTTCAGGTACTCCTCATGGACCCCAGCCCTCTACTGGTTTTCAAGTGAGGGCCTGGCGCCAAATGCTCCGCTACATCCAGCTGCCGAGGGGACGAAGGAACTCAACAGAGTCTACTGTATGGACACTCTGGAGTAGTTAACAAGCCGACCCAAAACCGGGCCTCTCAGTGCCTCTACCTGTTTGAGGTGAGAACACAGGAGGATACCGGTTCTACGCAAATCTAGTAAACATGCTAGGGGGTCAGCCAGCCCACAGGTCTACAAAGATCTGCCAGCGAAGCACCATGTGCCAGTGCACAGGACGATGCCACACTCCTTGTTGAGTGGGCCCGTAACCTGAGGAGACAGGGAACACTCTGTGCTTGGTAGGCCAGGGTGATGGCGTCCACTATCCAGTGGGCCATCCTCTGCTTGGAGATGGCATTCCCCTTCTGCCGGCCTCCATGACAGACAAAGAGCTGGTCTGAGAGCCTAAAGCTTTGTGTCTGGTCAACGTAGCATTTAGTGCTCGGATGGGACAGAGCAAAGCTAGGACTGGGTCTGCCTCCTCCGAGGGCAGCGCTTGAAGGCTCACCACCCAACTGGTCACCACCACATCTCGTAGATGGCCCGCTTGCTGAAGATATGGTGTCAACTGCCCTCCTCCGGGGGAAGGAAGGGGTGTGATCACCATGTCCTCTGCTTGCCACCAGGTTTGGTGGGGGCCTGGATGGGTGGGGTGGCTGCCCTGTGGCCGGCTCCCCGGTGCTGCCTAGATGGAGGCTGCTGCATTGGCTGTACGGGAGCAGGGGTGGTGGCATGGGGGCTTAGCAACGAGCTGACCGAGGCGCTGCCATCGGTGGTCGGGTGTAGGCAGCAGCTGCACACCGAGGCAGAATATGCTTTTTAATGGCCTCAGTCTGTTTCTGAGCAGCAGAGAACTCCTGGGCGAAGTTCTTCACTGCGTCACCGAAGAGGTCAGTCTGGGACACAGGAGCATTCAAGAAGCATGTCTTTTCTGTCTCACTCCTGTCAGTCAGACACAGCCACAGATTGGTGCCCCTGGACCGCCAGGAAGAGCCACCAGACCGTTTTCTGGCTGTGAAAGTTGCCATCCACGTCCTGGTGAGCTCTTCATGCACTTCCGTGAAGAAGTTGTGGCTGTGGAGCACCGGTGGAAGGAGGAGCCCTCAGAGGGGAATACCTCACCATCACCGTAAGACCAGTCTGCCCCCCCAACCCCCCCCAGAAGTACCACTTTACCACCTTAGATCTTTGCAGAGGAACGGGTACCCCTTTGCAGGTAGCTCAGTCTGCTCCACAGCTCTGCGATGGTCTTCTTCCCACAATAAGAATATGACTCATCCGCAAAAGCTACCTCAGTGTGCTTCAAGCCCAGACATGAGAGGCAGTGATCGTGACCATCACCCGGCATCAGGTAACAACCGCATCCAGAAACGCACAGGTGAAAGGGCATCTTTAAAAAAACGTTTCTTTAAAAAGATGTTCCACCCATGAGCTACTCTTTTAGAAAGCTCTTTAGTTTGCTGAGGCGCACAGGGGACATGGCTGCTTGCACACAACAGGGGGTAGTGCAAACTGATGTGGCAATCCAATAACACAGGAAACCACCACCACTCTCAAAGCGAGATCCCAATTTCCTCGGCCATATTCAACATGACTCTGAGTGAGCGACTGGAACATGTACTGATTTCTATCTAATATGACCTTATCTTTCAATTTTGGAACTTCTAGAAGAATCTGACACCGACGTCTACCGATGCTACAATATTTAAGGTATTTCACAGAAATTCATTCAGGAATGACTTTTGCGCCATATGCACTGGCCTATTGTTCAAATGTTTGGGGTCAGTACGATTTTGTTTTATTTGTTTTTAGAAATGAACAATTTATAAAGCAACCAAGTGACAGTAAAGACTTAAAAAATAAATTTCCACAGCACATTTCTTTTTAACACTTATGAAATATTAAGTAAGCATCAGTTCTGCATATTAAAATGATTTCTGAAGAGCCATGTGGTGGTAAAATTGATGGTAAAAAGCTTAAATTACATTTTTGAATATTTTAAAATTAATAATGTTTTTAACTTTTTATTTATTCATTTTTTAAATATAATAATATTTGGTGAGCATCAGATGCTTTTTTCAAAACCAAACGATACAAAAATCCTACTGACTCCAAACTTTAAGTGCAAATTCAAGTCTACAAATCTGGGCCAAATTTGCATACATTTTAGGGGAGTTAACTTGCCATTTTTCCCCCTTTTTTAATGAGTCTAGAGCCGCACAAAAACAGCTTTGCATTTGTAAACGTGAGCATAGTCTTCCCAAATACATACAGGCATGTTGTTTATGCCTTACTCATACGCTTATCCTCCATAAAGGAACAGAAAATGGGCTACAGAGACTGGTTTAATGCATCATGTCTGTGCAGTCTGAAGCTGTGTGACATGAAACAGTGTTTTACTCTTAATCTGAACTTCTCAGAGGCGCTACAGTGTGCTGAAGTCAGCATGCAATTACACTAGAGCCGAGGGAGCGGGAGAAAGCTGCTAGTTTACCATCCTGTCGCACACGCTCTCATTAACACTCGCAGGTTAGCTTAGTGTCTCGCTCTATCTCTACTACAGTTGTTGTCTCACTCTAATAGTGGCATTGATTTCTTTTTTCTTTTTTTTTACTCATATCTTTAGTTCCCCACTCACTTAAATCTAACAGTCTAAATCTAATCCTTAAAAGCCCAAAGCAGAAAATCAACAATAAATAGAGCTCAGATGTTTTTAAAAAAATGTTTTGTTGTTCCCTTCAGATGTGGGTTTTCATGCATCCACTTTTAAAAGAACTAAATTTAAGATTTATGTTTGCGAATTTCTTATATTTTAAAAACTCTTTGTATCGTACAGTTTAACATAAACTAATGAACTTAATATGATGCATATTTATTATTTAGTCTGGATAAATAAAACAAGTTTGTATAATATCAATAAAATAAATGTGTTTTAAGCAGGTTTACACTTTTAAAAAATGCCCAATTCAAATCATGAAAACATGTTTTTACATTACTTTATGCAAAAAAAAAGTAAAATAATAATTCTATTAATGAGAAAATTTATGCTGACTGTTATTTATTTATTTATTTATTTATTTTTTATAAAATTTGATTCATTTAAAAAATATATATATATTTAAATCAAATGCAATAGATGCCAATATCTTATATACAGTGTGTGTGTGTGTGTACATATATATATATATATATATATATATATATATATATAAATAAATGCAAAAAAACCCTATTTATGACAAATATGCATCACATTAAATTTATTAATTTTTTTAAATGTGCGCACTCATATATTGTTGAGAGTACAGAGAAATCTCATTGGTCCAACACCGAGCTCCACAGCTGTATGTCAAACAAGAAAACGTTCTGATTGGCTGTGGTTTTGTTGCCCAAGCAGCATTTCAACCTTCAGTGTAAGCGTTCTGGTTAGTCTGGAAAGCCAAGCACTTTCTCACCTGCTAACTAAGGTTAGCGAGAACCTCTTTCTAATGTAGAACAGTACATGCTGACATTTAACACCTATTTGTGTTCTTCTACCTTCTTTATTTAATGCCGTTGTGTGCTAATGAGCACTCTCTCCCTCATTCAGTGGAGTTGTATGATATCCATCAGGTTTTATTTGCTCTACTGACACTCTCTTTGTAATATAAATCATGACTTTGTAACAATAACGACACTATAAACATCAAAGCAAAATGAAGCTGGCGGAAAAGAAACTCGCCATACGATTTATGTGTGATAGAAATCAACAAATAATTGTAATACTTATCTCCCGTCGCACAAAATCTACATCTGCATGACTCATGGTTATTGTTAACATCTTTATTTGGATATTTCTATGGAAAACTACTGTCATTTTGGAATCGTTTCAAATAAATGTATTTTTGTACATCAGATACGGATTCCCGTCTGTGGTATTTCCGGATTCGCACTACAGTGGCGTTTCCGGAGGTTTCTAATGATATTTTACTTGTCTTTAGGCAAAATGTGCACAGCTGGTGAGTGCTGGAGGCGAACCGAGCAGGTACACAAGGAAAACCTTAGGCGACAACTTATGATGCCATCACAAGGCTCTCAAGTCTTGCTATAAACAGAAGCACAAAGGTGCCCTGTGTATTTGGAGCCGTGCGACTGTGTGACATGACAAGAGAATCTGTTTAGTCCTTTCTAAAAATGACTCCTGTTCCAGACTGAAAGCAGCAGCAAATCAGAGAGCAGATTCATTGTTAACCCTGGGTCTGATTGGCTGATCTAAACACACACACACACACACACGAGGTGTCCTTCACACACTGACTGGGGAATTCTTATGTGGAATGACAGGTGGATGTCTTCGCTCTGATACGGTGTAAATGATAGCTGCTATTTATGAGGGAGTCTATATTTAGCTCAAGGGTGAGTTGTCATGCAGCTCTGCAGGCCCGTAAATACATACATTTTCCCAGTTGTGGAGGATTTGTGAATGTGCTAATCAAACTTTGATATATGAGAGATACTCCCACTGGTGCTGCTTTAATTATCACTAGCTGAGGGTTTAAGTTTGCAGTCTGGAACATATGGGACATAAGCAGAAACAAACACTTTCATCAAAGCTGCAGGGTTTCTTACGAGAAAATACTTTTTCAGTGTTTTAAAAAACGTCATGCTTTGTTAAATGTTTTGTAATTTGTATGCATGTATGTATGCATACTGTGCATCCTTTATTTTTGATGCTTTTTAAAAAAAAAAAAAAAAAAAAAAATATATATATATATATATATGTAGCTTGTTTAATCATTTAACCCTTAAAATATATTATATTTTATATGTTTATAAAAAAAATAATGATCTAAAGAAAGAGGCTGTCGGTTGTTTTGAAGTCATTTCCACCATGATCTACAGTTTTGACACTAATTATGTTTTTATCATCAAGTGTACTTGGTTTCCATGGATACAACAGTGCCAAGCAAGAGCATGTTTGAGATGAAATGTGGAGTTTGAAGGAAAAAGAAATCAAGACGATTATTATGTGTCATTTCCAATCAAATTATGCAAATGTGGGGTCTAGGATTGTTTATTATTCGCTTGTCTTTTGTTCAGTGGGAGGAGATCATTTAATAATCAATAAATCCAATTTCTCATACATTTTAACTTTTTAAGAATATTGTTTGTTAAACAGCTAGACATATTTCATGCTCATACTTTTTAACTGAATCCGTTTCGTTGTTTTCACAAACAATAGATGCAAAATAATAAATTAATAATAAATTGTCATTTTATTTGTTATTTAATTATAAATATAAATATATATATATATATATATATAAATTCAAGACTGATATATGTATCACATTAAGTTTATTAGTTTATGTTAAAACTACAATTAAAAATGGAGAAATTTCATCGGTCCAATATTTTGCTTACATCTGTATGTCAATATATGCAGAGTATATCGTTTATTTATGATTTAAATATTACTGTAGTCCTAATTATATGAATGTTGTTGATGTTTTTTATTATTATTATTATTATTATTATTATTACACATTGGGCCAAAAGTGACTCTTCATTAATTAATTTTTGTTTTGTTTTGTTTGTGATTTTTGGTATTTATTAATTTTTTCCTTCTTTTTGAGGTTACATTTTTCACCTAATATTATCATTATTATATATATATTTTTTTCAATTATAAAGTTACAAATATATATATATATATATACTGTACAAGCACACACGCAAGGCTCTGCAAAAAGCTTTCCTTTTTTTTCTTTTTTGTTAACTATGTTTTATTTATTTAGAATGCACAATTAATAAACATGATTTTTGAGAAATTGAAAAGTTTCTTAACATTTTTCAAAAATCATGTTTTTTCACTATAAGTGCTAAAATTATGAATCCCTTTATGAAATATTTTTATACATCTTGAATATATTCAGTGTTTAAGTTGCACGAGACAAGCTTCCACAGATAATTACTGCCAGAAATTCACACGCTGTCGAACACGACATCAACTATAATGCACATCAACAGGAAGTAAGTAGAGTCTGTGTAGGCGTATGTTGGATTTCCTATCCACATTTTCTCTGTTGCTTACTCTCTTTCCCGCTCCAGGAATGAAATGATTGGAACCTGGCTTTCCACAGAACTTGATAAAAGACCCTTGTCAGGGAAGTTGGCAGCATTGTCATTGCACATTGTCATTTCCAAACTCGACCCACGAAATCGCTCTCGCCAGGGTAAGAAAGTACTCTGTCAGTTAATAGGGCTTCCCTCTGTTAAACTTTACTTCATTATTTGATATTTTTGGGGGCGGGGGTACAGCTGGCTGAAGGGACTTGGACATGGAATAGACATGCTAGATGGCGAGTTGGCATAAATACAGTGTATTTTTCTCTCTCCTTGCGGAGGAAGGCAGCCGGGCCGAGGCCTCATTACGCCATAGGTTAGATTAATCTCTCAACCTGTCCTTCCTTCTTTCTCCAACCCACATATACTCGTTCTCTCCCTCTTTCTCTCTCATACGCTCACACAATTGCTATCTACCTTTCACATCCAATCTACTCCTCCATCTGTCCCTCTCGCCCTTCTGTCTCTTTCTTTCCCCTCCCGGTCTATTATTCGCTCACCTTCAACCTTGAGACCGGATGGCGGTGTGGTTTACATCTTCGTATCCCCAAACCAGAGCGCTGGAGTCTAGTGAGGTTAGTGGAAATGAAAGAGCTAATGAAAAGACTGTAACTCAGACAGTGATTCTGGCAGGGGTCCTGATGTATAATTGCTTTTAAAAAACAATCAACATCTCATTAATCTTTGTGGTGCTTTTGTGACACGCACTCTTGATGACGTGAGGGGCTTGCCGTGATGTAGCTTAAAGAAGCCATGACATCAAATCTAAAGATGTGTGGCCTTTAGCTCGTGTCTAATAGCTTTCAAGCCTTTCGGTACTCATACAATTTGATTACATTGAAGACTTTTTTGTTCATTAATATTAATATTATTAGTGATGTTATTTCTGGGTGTGTATGTATCGTAGTCATTAATCTTATTTTCTTAGTAATATTATTTGCAACGCATTTGTCATACAAAATACAAAAAGACACTTGTTGATGTTTGTATGTATTTGTAGTTATTGGAATACAAAATGACTATTATTATTATTTATTTATTTTTATTTATTTTATATTTTGTACATGAAAATACGTAAAAAAAACTTCTTTTTCAAAAGATAAATAATGATTACAATATATATATATATGCTGTTTTTGTTATTTTTTGTAGTTATGTATTATTTTATAATTAGTTTTATTTTTCATGGAATACAAGAAGGCATATATTATTATTATTTATTTTATTTATTTTTTTAAGAAAATCTGTATAAAATACATTGTGTGTGTGTGTGTGTGTGTTCTTTTCCAAACTGGGTATTGTTTTGTAATTTCTACTTTTTTTAATTGTTATGTGTATTTAGATTTGTATGGAATAAAACAGGGCATATTATTATTAATTGTTCTCATTTTAAATGTATCACTGCTTTTAAATGAACATCTCAGGAAAGTGACTTTTAAAGCATGGTCTGATAAATCAGTAAATAAAAATGTTTGGCTTTTATCAGATTACATCGTAATATATTTTATAATACTTCAGAAACTATGTGAAAATGTAGTGCATATTCATTTAAAGTTGAGACTTTTTTTTTTTTGTGATCTAAACACTAATGATGTAAAATTATCTTTTTCCCAAGAGTTTATAAATAGCTCATTTCTCACAGTGTTTGGACCTTATCAAATTTGTTTGGATGTTATTCAGATATACCACATGATTAAAGCTTATAAATATCACATTTCCAATCTTCTCTGCCACAGGTTATAGAAAACGGACGGGGAGGGGGGGACTTCATACATTTATGTATGACTACACACTTGCTTGTCTTCAGAGCAGATGGAAGTGCTAAATATTCAACATATGCCCAACATGGAAATTAATGTGAACCTTTTTGATCAGTTACCACCATCAGCCAGCGGTGATTTATCAGCCAACAAACTACATATTTATCACTATTTTTTGCCTTCAGGTAAACTAGTGGACAGTCAGGAGTTAGCATCACGCCTTAGTTTGTGAATTTTACAACTTGCAACTATGTAAATGCTTATGACGCGCAGGCACATCACAAGCCCAGATATATGAAGAAAAATGGAGTCTGAGGCACCTGAGGCCTAGTTTCACTCACACAAACACTTCTCAATGTTAATTAACAGAGAGCGACAGGTGACTAAGGGTCTCAATTACTGTGATTCATGTCCATTATTCTCACAAGCTCATATTCAGTATCATAATTAGGCCTTTCAGAGATCGTTGGGCTTCTCACTGAAGTTTCATCCCTTGACATAAGACCTTGGCAGATGCCCTCTGAAAGTAATATTCAGCTAACTATAGATGGAGGCACATCGATGATTCCAGATAAGAAAATGTTCTTCTGATATACAGATTATAACATTACCCCGCTGATTTTAATTTAGATATAAAGAATAAATATTCATATAGATAAGAGCAATCATGTGTGAAGAATTAGGAAATTGAAGTCTATTAGCAGACACTATTGGGGGAATTTTGTACTTTTCGTTGTAACGATGACTTGACACATCCTTCGGAAGACATATGGCTGTCGCTCCTTGCTAAAATAAATATGACGGTGACCCAGAAATGTCGATAATGCACCGAAATGATCAGCACATTTAGTCAGACAGCAGTAATGTGACACACTTAAGACGGGAAATGCGTTGTGAGTTCACAGGGTGTTTTGGAATTCCGTGAGAGTTCTCAAACTCTTTGATGAAGTCGGATCCCCAAATGATTCCAGACAACATCTGTCCCTTCACTTTCCATTCCAGATAGTGTAACAAGCATATGGAATCTGTCTGAAGTTATTGTATTCTCGGAGAATACAATCCCGAAGCTTCCTACAAACCACCTTTATCTTAATGGACTGTTAATCCTTTGGGCATTTTAAAGGTTCTTGTTCTAGAACCGATAATAAGAAAATGACAACATGTCTCACATATAGTGGATATATTTAAAACTTCTTTTTAGAAGTATTTTGAACTTGTCAAAGCTGTGCAGATGCATTTTCAAAACATAAAAGTGCTGATTTTGTGAAACCTTACCTCAAGGGTACTTTGCGTTTATGTTCGCATTTATGCTTGAAGATAAACACAAAAAGTAGCCTAAGAAAATAAAATTCTTGTTTCTTGTGGTGTAGCAAGTCTTCAGACGTAATGTTACAATAGATTTGAGTGATAAACAGAGGTATTTTACGAGGTGGCACACTCAAAACTGAAGTGGAAAAACACACTACAGGCTGATCCAGCTTTGATGTAATGTCCTTAAAACAAGTTAAGATGCGTCTCAGTGTGTGTGTCCTCCACATGCCTGCATGACCTCCGTACAACACCTGGGCATGCTCCTGATGAGGTGGCGGATGGTCTCCTGAGGGATCTCCTCCCAGACCTGGACTAAAGCATCCGCCGACTCCTGGAGAGTCTGTGGTGCAACGTGACGTTGGTGGATGGAGTGAGACATGATGTCCGAGATGTGCTCAGTTGGATTCAGGTCTGGGGAACGAGCGGCCAGTCCATAGCATCAATGCCTTCATCTTTCAGGAACTGCACTCCAGCCACATGAGGTCTTGCATTAAGAGGAACCCAAGGTTAAACGCACCAGCATATGGTCTCACAAGGGGTCTGAGGATCTCATCTCTGTACCTAACGTCAGTCAGGCTATCTCTGGCGAACACATGGAGGGCTGTGCGGCCCTCCAAAGAAATGCCACCCAACACCATTATTGACCCACTGCCAAAACGTTCATGCTGGAGGATGATGCAGGCAGCAGAATGTTCTCCACGGCGTCTCCAGACTCTGTCACATCTGTCACATGTGCTCAGTGTGAACCTGCTTTCATCTGTGAAGCGCACAGGGCACCAGTGGCGATCTGCCAATCTTTATTTTTTTTTGGCAAATGCCAAACTTCCTGCACGGTGTTGGGCAATAAGCACAACATATCCTCATGGAGTCTGTTTCTGACCGTTTGAGCAGACACATGCACATTTGTGACCTGCTGGACATCATTTTGAGGGCTCTGGCAGTGCTCCTCCTGTTTGTCCTTACACAAAGGTGGAGGTAGCGGTCCCACTGCTGGGTTGTTGTCCTCCTACGGCCTCCTACACGTCTCTTGATGTACTGGCCTGTCTCCTGGAAGCGCCTCCATGCTCTGTACACTACACTGACAGACACATCAAACCTTATAGACTAGAGTGAAAGCACCGCCACCATTGAAAAGTGACCAAAACATCAGCCAGAAAGCATAGGAACTGAGAAGTGGTCTGTGGTCACCACATGCGGGACCACTCCCTTATTGGGGGTGTCTTGCTAATTGGCTATAATTTCCACCTGTTGTCTATTCCATTTGCACAACAGCATGAGAAATTAATTGTTCAGTTTGATTTCACAGAAGTGTGATTGACTTGGAGTTACATTGTGTTGTAAAAAAAGTGTTTCCTTTATTAATAAAAGAGCAGTGTATAACAATAAAGGCACAGAGAAACAGTATCGTTGGAATCATTTTCAGAACAATGTTTTTTCAGCAGATTGACCATACAAACATTAACAGCCACTCAGAATCCGTTCCTGTTATCACAAACTTGAGCTTAGAATAAACATATATCCTTATCTTCATGCTGCCTGCAGCATTTTCAAAAGTCTTCTTGAAAAACCTCAAAAATACAGTGGTGTAAACAATGTATGATAGATGATAGATGTAACCATAGCAAATGTTATGCAAAAACACACTAGTGTAAATGGGGCCAGTAAGAGCACTTTTTAATTGTGAACTGCGTTCACCAGATGAAATCCAGCTTTCATTTAAATACTTTCATTTAAACCAAGTATAAGAAAAGACAGCCATGTACCTGTAATGCTGGTTGCCAGCTGCCAGTAAAAGCCAAGAAGAAAAAAGAAGCATAAAAAAAGCAGCATTCGGTTATGACATTCAGAACGCTGCTTTCTGCACAAAACCTGCAAACAGCTTTTTAAAGGGCACCTATAATGCAAAATCCACTTTTACATGGTGTTTGGAAATGTGTGTTGGCTGTATGAACACAAGCACCCCACAATGATAAAAATCCACCTGCTCCTTATTTTTTAATCCCCATTAAAGCAAATCAGCTTCATTAGGCATGCCATTTTGATTCTCTAAGCAATATTAGATCACATTGCTTCGGTCCCGCCCATGATGGCTGACTGACAGTTTTGCATTGCCATAGTTTCTGCCCAGCAGTTGTCCACCATTTTCTCTGCAGTCTCTGGCGCCATTTTGGGGAGTATTACATAAGTAAACTATGTGTGTGAACATTTATATCAAAGCTAGCCTGGGCCCGCCCATACTTCCTGTGACGCTACATTAAATTTTGCGAGCAAAGTCAGTCTGGCCAAGCTGCCGTTTTAGAGCATTTCTGTTGGGTACCAATGGGAACAAATGAGAAACGAACTCCCCCCCCACCCCCG
Organism: Enteromius radiatus; assembly: GCA_032357445.1. NCBI lineage: Eukaryota > Metazoa > Chordata > Actinopteri > Cypriniformes > Cyprinidae > Enteromius > Enteromius radiatus. The sequence continues at coordinate 17,771 of JAUCMS010023747.1, forward strand.
GCACCTGAGAGACGGGTGTAACGCGATGACACAGTAGTTCTGCGATCGGAAACCATAACGTTACCGGCTTTCAAAGCTGGCGTGTACCGAGCAACAACAATCATTTGACTCTGCTGTTGCAGCTGTTTGGAGAAATTTTCATGGCAGGTTTTCTTTGAAAACGGAGCAGAAGTAAAGACATTTTCCTACTGCTTTAAAGGTACAATGTGTAGCATTTTTGTAGTTGTTCTAATCTAAATCTATGTTACCCCTTCACAAATATGTGC
>JAUCMS010023813.1:0-18030 GCA_032357445.1 Enteromius radiatus
CCACCAGACCCGGCGATCGGCTGAATGGATTCAAAAACGGTAAAACACATCTGTATTACTCGAGGGATGTTGGAAAACGAGCCTATTTCCAAAAAAAAAGTGGAGTGTTCCTTTAAGTGCATCATAACCTCCAAGAAGGGGCATTCCTGCCATTAATGTTTATAGAGTTTATGCATGTCTGCATTGCCGTTTGGCTCTCATACAGACACTAAAGCTGTTTGCGGTCACTCGGTTGATACTCGTGTTTACTTTTTTATAGATATTTATCAAAATATCGCCATCGTTTTATGCAACTCTGTAACTGAAACGCGGCTAATGACACCCATAATTTATGATATTAAGAGGCTGCATGTTGACATTTTGTTGGCCAGTTTAGTAATAATAATTAAACAAACTGGGACAGACAAGGGAGTATCCCAAATGTAAAAAGGCTGCTTTTATGCAACAACAAAGAAAATCTCATATTGTTACATTCTATATAATCTGCAATGAGACATAATTACTGCCTTAAGAAGGTGCACGTTACATTTACAAGGAAATTAATTCAGACGTCACACAAGGTTAAGGCGCAAGTGAGGTCCTTTTTAAATCAGACGAAGGACCAGAGGCAAATTATGGTTGTGATGTGAGTCACTTATGCGTTGTTTTATTGTTATCTTTAGAGTAATTTGTGGCAAAAAAAGCATCCAGAGTGTTTAAGTTGGCTCTAGGATTGGTGAATCTGTTTCACTTTATCTAGTGAGACTGCATAGTTCAAGGTTTATTGTTTTCAATAATACGATAAGAATGAATTTCTTAAGAACAATGTCTATGGCAGTGCTGCCAAGATGTGTAATGTTTTGTTTAACAACATGCTCCCAATCAAAAATAGACTTTATTCCGCTCTGCAGATAGCAACAGAAACCCTCCCCATTTCTTTTCTATCATGCTGGCTTAGAATGTTCAGTGTTAAAATACAACCAAATGTGTTCAGACACCCTAGGGATCTTTTCATATACACACACAAATATATAACAAATAACTTTTACATCTCATTTGAAGCATTACCATATCCTCTTCAAGAAATCTAAATATTCTTGAAACTTCAATATTTTTCAATGTGCCAGTTTACATGGAAAAAAAGAGAAGATAATATAAAGAGAGGCTCTAATATTTAACACTGCTCATAATTGTGCAGAATAAACTGTTTATGATGTAAGTTTATACTGTCGTGTCAAAATGAAAACGAAAGTGAAAGGGAAAAAAACATCTGGATATTTAACTAAATATATAAAAATGAAATAAAATACTAAAGCCAGCCTTGTGAAGCATCATTACTCCCATCGTTAAAAAAAAGCCCATTAGCAATATCATGCAGAGCAGGATAAATGTCCTTTTGTGTATATAAATTAAGCAACTAAAGAGGGCTGAGTTTGTGATAATGTGAAGATTCTCTTTTCATCGTAGCAACAGTTCCTGCCTGATGCTAAAGCTAGAAGGGCTTGCTTTAGCTCATCCATCTGAAGTCCACCATGTGCCCCTGAATCATAACGGCGGCCATAGCTAGTGGGGCTGTAAGATGAGGAAAATCCCATGGAGAAACCTGAGCCTGTAGCATCAAAACTTCCCCTTCTGGAGCCTGATCTTGAACCAGTTCTGGATCCAGACCTCGACCCTGAAGTTGATCCAGAGCCACTGATGCTGTATGGGCTGTAAAGGCCTTTGCTTGACTGAGAGGACGCCTCTAGCAACCTCAGGCCGGATCCTTCCTCGATCATGCTTCTGTCCATGGCGTCCTTGTATGAGATCTTGAGTTTCGTTTTGGGACAGGTGAGGTATTTTGAATATCCACTGACATCTCTCAGTTTCTGTGCGGTGCGTGCATCTAGAGTGCCCTTCTTGACAGCATCATCCAACGATACTCTTCCTGAAACATCCGGTTCAATTAAACCACCTGTTAGGTACTGGACTTCAAGGAAGCGCTGGCCAGCTTCGTAGTAGAGCCAACCCTTCTTTAAGGCTTGAGCGGCGGACATTTTGGTTTTAGTTCTTGGATCTTCAAATCCCTGAAAAGCTTTCTGAGCTAGGTTGATACGATCAACCATGATCTTGTCCACCAGCCCTTTGTTCATTGCATCAGCAACCGAGAATTTCTCTCCAGTGTTTGGGTCAATAATACCTCCTGTGCATGCTTGTGCTTCTAGTAGTCTTTGACCAGTGATGTTGTCAACTAGATTCCGATGCATAGCCTCTGTAACTGACACCTTTTCTAAAGTATCTGTATCTAAAATTCCAGCCACTGGTCCAGTCTCTTCGGTTGGATCAGTCCAGGTTGTGGCCGGTGTCTTTATGGATGGAATTGGACTCATGGGATACGATGAGCTGGATCCAAAAGAAGATGACCGAGATCTGAAGCCACTCATATTACCAGAGAGCATGTCTGCAAATTCAGTGATGGAAAGGGTACCAGCACGGTACTGGTCCAAAGCTGACTGGTCTATGAGGCCCTTGGAGATTGCGTCGTCAATGTCATACTGCCGTCCAGACCTTCTGTCAATGATCATAGACTTAACAACGCCATCGGATGATGAGGTGGTAATTTCTTCCCATTCACACTCTTGCTCTGCAAGCTCAATGTATGTTTGATGGTCAATGAGTCCTTTGCGGTATGCCTCATACACAGACATTTCTTTACCCGTTTCTGGATCTACGATGACAACTCTACGTTTGCGGACTGAAGACTTGGAGGATGTCTTTCTTTCTCTTTTCTTTTCTTTCAGCAGTAAAAGGGAAAGTCCAGTTTCAGGGTCTGTCATGCAGCGCTCCATGAGTTGAAGGTAGGTCAAGTTCTCTTCTGTGTTTGGATCAAAAAACCCCTTTGTGTCGTCAGAGGGGTCAGTGAGAATATCATTCATCTCTTCATCAAAGAGACCCCGTTTGTAGGCCGTTTCAACAGGCAGTCGATGACTTTCTTCAGGATCAATGATTCCACCGGTGGCTATTTGCGCTTCAAGCAGTCGGATACCATGGTCTTTCAGAATAAGACCTTTCTTCATAGCCTGGAACAGGGAGATCACCTTGCCAGAGTATGGATCTTTGTAGCCAGTCACAGCTCGTTCAGCAGAGAGTAGCTTATCTTTAAATTCTGGTCCCACAACTCCCATTTTTACAGCTTCATTGACAGTCATTTTGAGATTTTTGATTGGATCAATCACGTACCCAGTAGCTGCCTGAGCCTCCAGTAGTTCAAAGGCAGTGCCTGGTCTGATCATGTTTTTCTTCATAGCTTGGTAGACTGACAGTCGATCTTTGGTAGCCTCTACATACACACCTGCAATAGAGCTGATGCCTTCAAGATATTTCTTCAGGTCTTTACTAAGGTCCTCCACTGAAATGGTACCCTCCATGAGAGCTGTGTAGGTTTTCTGATCAATAATTTGAGAGCGCAACAACTCATCTGGGGTGATCTGCTTTCTAAGGCCCTTAAATAGAAGTTTCTTGTCTGCCAGGGACAACAATCGTAAGCCACCATCTTTATCAACTTTGCATCTTTTAAGAAGTAGTGAGTAAGGCAGCTTTTCGTCTGTTGTAGGATCTGTAAAATGTTTGACATCTCCACTTGGATCAGATATCCTGTCACTGGTTTCTTTGTTTATGTAACCACGTTGCATGGCGACATCAGTTGGGAGGCGGAAATAGTACTCTGGATCCATGAGGCCACCTGTTGCCAATTGGGCCTCCAAAAGCTTCATGGCATAATCCTCAGGAATGAGGTCCTTTTTCATGGCTTGGAATAAAGAAATCACTTTACCGCTATAGGGATCCTTGTAACCTGTGACTGCTCTTTCAGCAGACAGGAGTTTGTCGTGGATCTCTGGGCCAACAAGACCTTTCCGGACGGCCTCATCAACTGTCAACAATTCATCTTTCACAGGGTCAGTGATGAATCCTGTTGCTGCTTGTGCCTCCAACAGATCTATGCCAATGTCAGGTTTTATGAGACCTCTCTTCATGGCTTGATAGATGCTAACCTTAGCGTAGTTATCTGAGATTATTCCAGCAATGCTGCCCGTTCCAAAAAGATATTGCTTCACACTTGGCATCTCCATAACCTCCCGAATCGTTTTCTTGCCTTGTTTGAGCAGGTTGTAAATTTCGAGGTCTATAATGCGAGCTCTGTAAAGTTCATCAATAGTAACCCGGCGTCTGATGACATCAAACGACATACTCTGCTCAGTCCTGATGATCTGTCTTTGTTCAATAATTTCGATTATAATGATGACCATTCTCTCCTTCGTGATTTTTCCACAGCGGTACTGTTCAAGAAGCCTTTGCTTTTCCTCTTCTGGAAGCATATCTGATTTCATGACTTCCCATAATGTCACTTGTTTCCCTGCGAAGCTCTCATGTGGTATGTCAACTTGAGTGTTCGCTAAGTCCACTTGTGCTTGCTCCTCAGTGTAAACATAGGACGCTTCAGCTTTCTCTGGAGCCTGGGCTTTAGAAAGTGGCAACAGGACAATTCCAAACTCTGGATCGGTCATGCACCTCTCCTTCAGTTGTTTGTATGTGACATTCTCATCTTTGTTAGGGTCAGTGAAACCTTTGATGTCATCTGTGGGGTCTTTAAATGATTTGGCTAATTGCTTGCTGAAGTAGCCGCGCTGAATGGCTATATCACTGGGAAGTCGGTGGCTATTTACTGGATCAATTATGCCTCCAGTAGCCTCCTGAGCCTCTAGAAGAGGTATGGCATGTTCTCTTAGAACAAGCTGTTTTTGCATTGCTTGAAGAAGAGAGATCTTATTACCAGTGTATGGATCTTTGTAACCAGTAACAGCTTTCTCTGCAGATAGCAGTTTCTCATGAAGCTCTGGACCGACAATGCCAGCCTTAACAGCGTCATCCACTGTAAATTTCTCATTCCTGATGGGATCAACTATGTAGCCAGTAGCTGCTTGAGCTTCTAGCAGGGACAGGCCTGTGTTTGGTGTCAGTAGTTTCTGCTGTACTGCTTGGTAAATGCTGAGTTTTTTCTTGCTTTTTTCTAACAATACCCCAGCAATACAATCAGAACCTTGCAAGTAGCGTTTGATGGAGTCACTGACCTCTGCAGGCTTCTTTTTGCCTTGTTGGATTTTATCGTAGGTGTCTTTGTCAATGATTTTAGACTCAAGCAAGGAACTGGCTGGTACAGGACCCCTAAAACCTTCAAAGTTGTCCTGTCTCTTCTTTTCTTTTTCATCCACTGTAGAGATCACGATCTTGATCAGTTTTTCAATAGTGATTTTTCCTGTTCTATACTGACGGATAAATTCAATCCTTTGTTCTTCTGTGAAATACTCAGAGTTGATAATTTCCCAAATGGTGATTATTCTTCCTTTAAAAAGTCCACTGTGTAACTCAACCGTAGCATGGCTCAAGGTCTCTTTAGTTTGCGCGTCAGAAACCGGTTCTATTTCCTTTGACTTGATTGCCTTTTCTGATAGTGGCAGCAGTGGAAGACTAGTCTGCTTATCAGTGATGCATCTTTTTAGCAGTTCAACATAGGTGACCTTTTCTTGTGTGTTGGGGTCTACAAATACTGTATTGGAGTCTGATGGGGTGCTTAGGTTTTGGTTCATCTCCTCATTTAGGTAACCTCGTTTATATGCAATTTCTGGAGCGATGCGGTAACTTTTCTCAGGGTCAATAATTCCTCCAGTCGCAAGTTGAGCTTCCAGCAGACGGACACCTTGGTCTTTCTTAATAAGATCTTTTTGCATTGCCTCGAACAGGGATACAGTTTTTCCAGTATATGGATCTTTGTAACCACAAACAGCTCTTTCAGCAGACAACAATTTTTCATGCAGCTCTGGGCCAACAACACCACTTTTGACTGCTTCGTCAACTGTGAGCTTTTGGTTTTTCACCGGATCAATTATGAAGCCTGTTCCGGCTTGGGCCTCCAGAAGGTTTAGTGCAGGCTCTGTTCCAAGTAAGTCCTTCTTCATGGCTTCATAGAAAGACATCTTTTCAGAAGTTGACTCAATCTGCACTCCAGCAATACTGTGTGTGCCCTTTAGGGCTTTCTTGACAGGTTCAAGCTCAGACACCTCTTTAAGAGTAGCTTTTCCATTGTGCAATTTGTTAAACAAATCTTTATTAATAACTTTTGCTTCCAGAAGTTCAGACACTGGCACTGATGATCTCAAACCATCAAATGCAGGTTCCTTCTTGTTCTCCTTGTCTTCTACAACAGTTATTACAATTCTAATTATTTTTTCAACTGTAATTTTGCCTGTCTTGTATTGACGGATAAGATCCCTTCTCTGATCTTCAGTGAAGTACTCAGAATTTATGATCTCCCAGATGGTGACGGTCTTTCCTTTGAATCTTCCAAATGGAACGGTTAAGTTAGCCTTACTAAATACATCTTTAGTTTCCTCGTCGGTGTAGGTTCTTTCAATTTGGGCTGCTTGTTCTGTGATTGGTAGTAATGGAATGCCTGTTTCTGGATCTGGTTTGCATTGCGCCAGTAGCTCCCCGTAAGTGAGGCTATCCTGAGTGTTGGGGTCAGTGAATGCTTTTTTGTCAGCAGGGGGGCTGGAAAGAACTTTGCTTAGGTCTTCATCGAGTTGGCCTTGTGTGCATGCCATCTGGACAGGTACACGGTGGCTATTGACAGGATCAATTATCCCACCGGTTGCATATTGAGAGTCAAGGAGTTTAGAAGCCTGGTCCTCTGCGATTAAGCCTTTTTTCATTGCTTCAAACAGTGAGATTGTATCTCCAGAGAATGGATCTTTGAATCCTGTGGCAGCCCGTTCGGCAGATAACAGCTTGGTGTGCAACTCGGGTCCAATCAAGGTATCCTTCACAGCTTCACTGACAGAGAGTCTTCTGTTCTTAATGGGGTCAATTATGTAACCAGATGCAGCTTGGGCTTCGAGAAGCATCATAGCTGTGCTTTCTGGAATCTTCTTGTCCTTCAAAGCTTGATAGATACTCATTTTCTGGTTGGGTTCAACTATTACACCGCCAATGCAGTCTTTACCTTTCAGGCACATCTTGACTTTGTCACTCTTAGAAAGCTCCTGCACAGTTGTTTTGCCTTTCTTAAGCTTGTCCATTTCTTTTTTACTAAGCACACCAATCTCATGAAGTCTGCTTGCAGGCACCTTGTCTCTGATTCCATCAAATGCAAGTGGTACATCTTTCTTCACACCATCCACTTCTGTGGAGCCATTCAGGACCTTCTTTGTTGTTCCTACCATGGTCATTTGAACTAACTCTTCTTCAGGGACACTGTCAGTTTGGATTTCAATCTCTTTGGTGTGGGATGGCTTTTGTGAACTCTGAAGCTGCTGGAGTTTTTCTCGCAAGTTCTTGTTTTCCTCTGCCAGAAGTTTCTCTTGTTCAACTTTTTTCTTTTCAAGTTCTTGCATTTCTTTTTGCTTGGAATGCATCTCGTCCTCAGCATCCTTTTGCTTCTTGATAGCCGCATCCATGGCAGACTGCAGTTTCTTTTTCTCCTCCTCCATTTGCTTCTTCTGCCGCTCCTGTTCATTTTTGAGTGCTTCAGCCTTTTTAACTTCATCCTCAAATAGCTTCTCCAGCTTCTTTTTCTCTGTCTCGACAGCTTTCTCTTTCTTCAGCAGTGTTTCTTTTTCTGCTAAGAAGGTTTGCTGGAGGATAGACTTTTCCTGCTGCAACTGTTCTTGTTGTACATTGGCCATCTGTGATAAAGTATAAAACAGTAGTTATTTCAATGCACAACATAAAAAAACTGCACAAATCAAATCTTGTATGCTGTGGTGTCATATTTATATAGTGTGCTGTGTTTATGTGATTCTTTGGCTACAGTGATTTCCAGCATACCTTCAACATGAAAACTCTGTCATCATTTACTTTTTGTCACAAACCTAACTTACTTGCATTTGTAGAACACTATTGAAAGGTTGAAAAATGGTAATGGACCCCATTAAGTTTCGCTGTGATACATTCTTCTAAATATCTTTTACAGAAGATATGCAAAGATAAACTGCTTTTTTAAATTTCCATAATTATCTTTTCCATGAAAATCCCTGTAACCACAGAATTCAATACAGTGCACTAAATGACAACTTTACTGCATACTACAGTGGACATTAAGTAAAAGTTACAATAACATCTAACAAATTAACTAAATTTAGTTCACGAGTAAATTTAAAAAAGAATTACAACACATTATAGTGTCCAACTTACAGATATTAAACATGAATAACAAATAAGTAGCAAAAACAAGGGGCTGCATTTAGTATACATAACTGCATACTAAATAAATGCATTTATGCTATTCAGTAAGTATTTATACTGTATCATGGACACTTTAATGTTTAAAGGGACCAGAACATCTTTGTTCATGACAATTGCAGGCTTTGTTACTATTATACTGTGACTGGCAACATGCAATTTACATGAACAAAGGTTCAGAAAACTGTTAATTGTTAATTAAGGGGTTTAAGGGTAATATGTAAAACACTAGGCCACAGTACTACAACAGATAACAATACCTCTTTTGATTGTTTTTGTAAGTCAGCGGCCTCTTTTTTCAGTTTTTCTTTTTCTTTCTCAAGCTCTGCAATTGCTTTATGCAGATCATCAGCCTCTTTTTTGCTCTGCAGCCTCTGTACTTCCAGTTTCTCAACAACAGTATGCTTTTCTGAAGTATGTTTTTCTGTCTCTAGCAGGCGGGATTTGATGTCATCTGCTTGTTTCTTGAATTTTTTGGCTTCCTCCTCTGCTTTGGATTGAGCATCACTTAGCTGTGCCACTTTGATCTTCAGGTTTTCAGCCTCTGCGGTAATCTCTAATTGCCGCTTGCGTTCAGCCTCCAGGGATTTCTGGAAACCTTCAGTCTCCTGCACCAGACGCTCCTGCATCTCCTTTTTGGCCTCCATTAGCTTTTGAGCCTCTACCTGCGCCTGATCTTTCTGTTTCTGGAGCTTTTCAGCTTCAGCCTTTAGTTTTTTTGCCTCCTGAATGGCCTGCTTTTTCTCTTCCAGCATCTTATCAGCCAGTTCCCTCTGTTTTGCGAGATCAGACTCTGCAATTTGTCGTAATCTTGCAGTCTCTTGAGCCTCGATGTTGAGCCGGGCCGCCTCCTCTGCCAATTTTTTCATGTTCTCAGCCTCTTCCTCAAGAAGCTTCTTTGTGTTGTCTTTATCTTTCTTCATAAGCTCTTGGTTTTCCTTTTCAATTTTCAATTTCAGTTTGAGCAAGTCCTCCATTTGAATCTTGACTTTAGAGAGCTCATCTTCTACTTGAGCCTTCTGCTTCACAGCATCACTGACCTCTTGCTTAAGTCGCTTAAGTTCATCATCAAGGATCGATTTCTGTTTGTCTGTCTCGTCAAGTTGCACTTTCACCTTCACTAACTCCTCCTCAACCGAAGACTTCTGCTTCAAGGTCTTTTCTGCGAGCTTTTTGTACTTGGCCATTTCAGCATCAGCCTCTTGTTTTTGTTTTAAAGCAGCAGCTTCTGCCTCGGCCCGCCTGGAAGCTTCTGCCTCAGCTTCCTTCCTCAGTTTTTCAGCATCTTCCTGGGCTTTTGCCTGTTTGGCAGCTTCAGCCTCAGCTGCCTGCTTTTGACGCTCGGCGTCTTCTGCTTTCTTCTGCAACAGGGCAGCCTCTTTTTCAGCCTTGTCTTTAGCCTTTTCCGCATCTTTCGCTAGTTTCTTTGCTTTTTCAAACTCTCCCTTGAGTTTATCCTGATCCATGGTGTCTTTATTTTGCTGGAGAAGAACATCTTGGGCTTTCTGTTCAGCAGCAGAGCACTTTTGTGCCGCCTCTTTGACTAAAATAACCTGTTTCTCAGCTTCCTTCTCTGCAAGCTCCTTCTGCTTTTTGGCATCTTCTGCTAACTTCATGAGACGTTCGACCTCTTTCTGAGCGGCTTTGTGTTGCCTAGCTGCCTCTTCTTCTGCAGCTTGGATTTCCTTGACCTTCGCCTCTGCCTGCTTCCTTTTTTTCTCTTCCTCCAAAGCAAGCTTTCTGAATTTCTCTGCCTCTTCCTCTGCCTTGGCTTTGCTCTTCTGCGTCTCATCTGCCATTCCCTTCAGTTTGTTCAGCTCAAGTTCAAGGTCCCGTTTTCCAGTTGAAGCCTTTTCGAAATTGAGTTTGAGAATGTGGATCTCCTCCTCCACCACTTTCCTCTGCTTCAAGGTTTCTTCTACGATTTTCTTCTGCCTGTCGAGCTCCGTGTCTGAGGACTTCTTTAGCTGATCGATCTTTTCTTCGATCTCTTGCTTATGCTGTGCCGCTTGATCTTCAAGAACTTTCCTCTGGTAGGCCTCGTCTTCGGCTTTCCTCTTTAGACGGTCATTTTCAGCCTCTTTTTCTTTCAAAGCGATCTCAGCCTCAGTTTTTAGACGGGTTGCTTCATTGATAGCTGCTAACTTTTCTTTGAGGATCTTCTCAGCCTCTGCTCTCTGGTGGGCGGCTTCTTCTTCAGCGATCTGCCTCTGTTTTTTTGCTTCTTCTGCAACCGACCTCAGTTTAGTCGCCTCCTCTGCCAGTTCCTTCATCTTGGCAGCCTCAGATTCAAGTAGCTGCTTGCTCTTTTCAGTGGTCGACATAGACTCTTTCTCAGCTTTGGATTTCATCTTCAACAAAACTTCCATCTCCTTCCTAACTTTGACCAGTTCCTCCTCCAGCTCCTTCTTCTGTTTAACAGCAGCATTAACGTCATTTTTGAGACGCTGGAGCTCATCATCCAAGACGGTCCTCTGTTGTTCAGCATGCTCAAAATCTGCTCTCAAGCGAATAAGCTCTTGCTCTGCTGCAAGCTTCTGTTTAGCTGTTTCTTCAGCCATCTTTCTTTGATTCTCCAGTTCCTTTTCGGCGGTTTCTTTCTGTTTAAGAGCAGCCTCCTCCGCTTTGGCTCTCTTCTTTGCCTCCCGTTTGGCCTCCTCCTTCTGTTTCTCTGCCTCCTCCTGAGCTGCAGATTTTTTATTGGCCTCCTCCTCAGCCTGGAGCCGGAGCCGGAGCGCTTCATTAGCCTTCTGTCTCCATGTCTCCAGCTCCTTCTCTGCCTGCTCTCTCCCCTTATTCGCTTCGGCTTGCTGCTTTTTGAGGTGTTCGGCCTCTTCCTGCAGTTGAATGACCATTACCTGCTCGTGTTTGAGCGACTCTTCTAGTTTTGCTGTTAATGTCAGTTGTTTGCTCTCAAGCTGAGTGGCCGCGGTCTTCTTAGCCACCTCCTCCACCACTTGAATCTGTCGCTGCTTTTCCAGCTCTGCTTGCTTCAGATGCCTCTCAGCCTCCTCAGCTTGGAGCTTGAACTTCTCGAGATCCTGAAGGGCCTTCTTCTTCTCTTTGGCAGCCTCCTTCTCTGCCTCTGATTTCAGTTTAAGCTCCTCTTCTGCCTTGCGTTTCTTCTGAGTCTCTTCAGCAACTTGTTTCTGGAGCTTCTCTGCCTCGTCTTGTGCTGCCTTTCGCAGCTTGTCAGCGTCCGCCGCTTTGTCCCTGAGCTGCTGCAACTCCGTTTCAGCAGTATTTTTTTGCTTCATCGTCGTCTCCAGCTGAATTCGGATTATACGGATTTCTTCTTCAATTCTTGTGCGGCTATGGAGCGCTTCCTCCACTTGTTGAGTCTTCGACTTGATTTCCTGCTCTGAAATGCTTCTGAGCTCCTGAAGCTCTCGCTGGATATTGTGCTTCTGTTTTTCAGCATCGACAGCGACGTCCTGTCGTTTGCTCACTTCGTCTTTCATTTTTGTCTTCAGCTCATTTGCTTCTTGTTCTGCTTTAACAATAGCCTTTTCCTGAGATTCAGCTAACTTTCTTTGCTTTTCTAGCTCAGCCTGCATTTCGGCCAGTTTTTTCCTCTCTTCCTCCTTTAATCTTTCGGCAGCTTTCTGTATTAGCGAAGGTAAAAAGTCGGGGGAAATAGGAACAAATGTAAGCATTTAAGAGTTAGATATTACAGACACATGTAAGTACATGGACTAAGTAACGGGTAGTTAGGCTACATAGTTATACTAAATAAAAAAAAAGTAGTTACAGAAGATTTTATGAAGGATAATATAAAGTCACAATGTATGGTACACAAAATGAGACACAATCACTTGACAAAACACTACAGCTGGAGTACTGAATGGCATCATGCTAATGAGGTGTTATTACTGGATATGGTTTTTTAACTACATAAAAACTTAATTTTTTATACATATTTAAAATCCTATCTTGTTATTCTGTTAAGTCATGAATCAAAGATGTCAAATATGGAAATTTTGCCTTTTAAAATTATTTTTACTGTAGAGGGTCACTGAAGAAATAAGTATCTGGAAATGTATGTTTAAGGTTTTATTATGCATACAACAGAACGGCTTAGTGATGCAGCAAAGAAAGAATAAGGGAGGAAAAAAAAAAGAAGAAAATAAGTCTGATGAATGCCAAACAGTTTAGATTTTGACCAATCCAATAATATATATTAATGCATATATTATTTAATGTTTATGTGTTTTTCTAAATAATGCAAATGTAATTAACAAGGGGACTGGATAAGGATGAACGTGCATTTTGTGGACAATTTACCTCTTTAGTGCCCAAACATGACAAACATTCATCATGATAAAGCACTGGCAAGCAGTTTCAAGAAGCAAACAAGAAAATAAAGGTTAGAAAGGAAAATGGAAACAAAAAGCAAGAAAATAACTACAGGGGTGAGGCATACTCAACAATCGGAGCACAAAGGAATGATGGGTAAGAATGCTGCTTTCTATTTCCAAAAGCAACAGACAGAATCCAACCAGGAAATTAAACTAGAGAACAAATGTTGCACCATGCATTAACCTTTATTTTCTGGATGATAGAAAATGTTGCTACTACCTGAGAGCTCACTATAACAGAAGAGATTTTAAGAAACCTCCATAGCAGCAAACAGATAATGATAGACATACATAGTGAAAGAAATGGGATGTGCTGCACCACTAGCATTACCATTACTGAAGACCTAGGTGAGCACCTCGATCCGTTTCATTTTTTTCAAAACTTTTACCCGGCCAACAATAGCAAATTCAGTATTGTGTCACTCTTAAACGTAACTGTGTCTCATATGGTTTGTACAGTGAAATAAATACATATTTCATATGTCCATACATCATAAATTTAACTACACGGTTAAGTTAGTGAGTTACAGTTAGTTCTAGCGTACAGATTTGACACTTACCTCCTCATTCTCTAGACGGCGCTGTGTCTCAATAATGAATTTAATATACTGACTCGAAAGAGTCATCAGCTCGCTGTAGCGTGTTCTCAGAGTCACGTACTGAAAGATGGTTTTAGAGTTACTTAGCATGAAATACAATCGAAGCCCAAGAGTAACACATCATTTAATGCATTTATCAGAAATGGATGGATGTCGGATATCAAAGGTACCTCTTGGATGATGTCATCAGATACAGACTCCATTTTGGTCTTCTTCAAAGGAGAAGCGATGGGCTCCACCAGAGCTTTATACGTCACCAGCTGAAGCTCATAATCCTGCATGAGAACATTCAGTCAGACTCTTGCTCAGAAATCATAAATCATGCATGCAGCGGCTTGCACACACACCTTTATGGCATCAATGTATGCTTTAGCATATTTCTGGCACTCATCCACCTTGTCCTTGTTCTTCTCAATCTCCTCAAGCAGTTTCTGTAAAGTGGATGGACATGATGTAAATAAAAAGATCAACTACATGATAAGTATTGGGGGATATTCATTAGGGGTGCACGATATTATCAGACTGATATCAGAATCAGCTTTAAATTTAAATATCGTATCGGCCCGATTTGAAAAATGATGCCGTTTAGAGGAATATATTAACTGACATGTGCTCAGGGTGCTTGTGATTAGATCAGGTCAGTAGTGTGGCTCATTCTTGAAGCAAAGTTTTGTCTGAAAGATGATTTTGGATTGCTGCTCATGCACAACAACGCATTCGGTCCTAATGCACACTCTGTAAGGAGTTTTAATACGGTAGGGGGTGGCGTTTTGCCTACTTCAAATCAAATTAAAAGTAAAATATCCTTCACAAATAACATTTATGCTGTTTCTGATTAAATAAAGCATGTTTTTTGCTTACATCTACAAATATTAAGCCTTAAAATAAAATGTTAGGGTTAAGACTGCATCTTTCTGGTGGAAAATGTAACAATTGATATATAGTTTATTTACGTTATTTTTAAAGCTACTGTGAAAAGTACTGTGAAAAAACCTTCATTATTGTTTATTTAATTCTAACAAATAAGTTCATGTTAAAAAACTTCGGTATATCGGTATCGGCTTCAGTATCGGCCAAAATGAGTTGAAAAATATTGGCATATCAGATATCTGCGCAAATCCAATATTGTGCATCCCTATAAATAAAGTGGACAGATAGATATATACCTTCTCCTGGTTCAGCTGCTGTTGAAGCGCGTTGCTGTCACCTATGGGCACAGCATGAAGCTTGTCCTGCCTTTGTTTGGCATCTGCTATCCAGCGGATAAGCCAGTCATAGCTCTGTTTGTAGGCCTGCATCTGCCTACTTAGGAGGTCAAGTTCTCGCTGCCTCAGCTCGATCTGAGCAAACACAGCCTGCCAGCGGTCCTTCAGGTTGCCCACCAGCTGCCTGTAGTGCTCCAGCTCTATGTCCCGCTCGCTGTGCAGCTGAGACATCCGGTCGTTCACCGCCGTGGCCCTCTGAAGCTCCTCTTCCAGGCGGTCAAACGTGGCCTGCTTGCCCTCTGCTTCTGAGTGCAGTTTCTAGGGTCGCGAAAGGTAAGAACATTGATGTAAGGTCATGTATGTAACCAGAAACAATCCATGCATAATCGGTTCTGTCCGAGAGACATTGCACCTGGAGCTGTGTTTGGCTGGCTTCAACCTCTTTCTCATTAACAGGAACTTTGTTTACATCACGCAGTTGGTTTTCGCACTTGTTGAGAACGTCTTCAGCGCCTTGTGTGCTGCGGATTACCATATCAATGGTCTTCAGCCTTTGTGAACAAAAAATACTATCAGCTTTATTTTATACGGAAAGGACAAAAAGATGACTTGCTGCGAAAAAGAATGCTTCATCTAAAGTAGGGTCACCATTATTGCTCTTATTCAGCAAGGGTGTATTAAATTGATAAAAAGCACTCTTACAAAAATATCTAGTTATTTTTCTTTCAAAATTTCCATTGCAGCACAATGTTTTTCAACACTGATAATAATACGAAATGTGTTTTGACCACCAAACCAACATAAGAATGATTTCTAAAAAACCGTTGTGACACTAAAGACTGGAGTAATGCTGTTGAGAGTTTCAATGCATTGCATTTTAAAATATTTAAAAATACAACTGTTTTATTTTACTGATTATCAGTAAGCATCATTTAAATAATCTTACAAACCCCCAACATTTGATGGGAAGAGTACTTTAAATATTTAAAAAAAGAAAAGGGTAAGACTTCAGTCGTACTTGTCGAGATACACAGATGAGAGACTGTAGACATGCTCCATTTTTTTCTGGGTGATGTCTATTTCTGAGCGCAGGACCGGGGCGGAACTGGACTGCTGAGATGTGGCCAGCACCGCTTCACTCTTCTCCACCATCTTCTCCAGGTCTTTCTTTATACCCTCCAACTCAGACTGCACCTTCTGCAGAGCGAAGTGAGCATATTAAGGTATGAAATAATATACATGGGGATTATAAAGATATTAATGACCAAAGCTGAGATTTGAGATACATTTCTTTATCCAAAAACAGTAAATTCAACTGATTCATTTTAAATGGCTGATTAATTTATTAATGAAGCAAGTGATTCTCTTTTTGAATGGGCAGTTGAATCATTGACTCATTGACTAGACTTGTTCGAAAGCAAAGATTCACTCAAAAACAAAACAGTGCTGTGTGAAAGACTAGCTCAGCTGTGACTTCTGTTGATGGAATAGAGCAAAGTACACAACAGTCTTCTTAAAATGTAAGTCACTTGTATCTTTAATGCAGTGTTTGTGCAGACCTTCTGTTCGGTGGCTCTCTGTGCGCAGGCTTTGAGAGGCTCCTTGTCCACCAGCTGTCTGAGGCGGTTCACGGTGCGGCTCTCACAGCCCTCTAGTCTCAGTCTCAGGTCCTTGATCTGGGTGATGTAACTCTTACACACTGACTCATCCTGTTCCCCTGAATAATTAAAATACTTAGTGTTAAAACACTTACGATTTAAAATCAAAACCACACACAGATTTCTATGAACGTCTCCTCACTTCAGGCACACCACTGTTCAAATGTCTGGGGTCAGTGAAAATACAGTATAAACAGTAATACGGTGAAATATTGTTACAATTCAGACTCTTTCTGATTGTAATATATTTAAACATTTCTTTATTCATGTGTTCACTCTTCAGTGTCACATGATCCCTTAAAAATCAGTCTAATAAATGCTGCTTTGGTACTCAATAAATCACGTCTTATTATCTGTGGTGAAAACAAATATATATATATATATATAAAATAGATGTTTTGTTTTCTTGAAAACTGTGAATCCAATTTTTTCACGATTCTTTGATGGGTAAACGGTTCAAAAGAGATGCATTTATTTTAAATAGAAAACTTTAATTAAATTTGAATTTTAATAAATTTAAGTCATCCTTTCTGAATAAAAAAATATTAGTTTTTTGACCCCCAACCTTTAAACAGTAATGCATATTTTGACATGAAATCAAGCTGACATAGAAGCATTTGCATTCAAGTGCTCCGAGTAGAGAATGTGTACAGGTTTAACGTAAATCAATTCATTTGCACACTTTTAGGTACATACACTGCATTTCAAAATATCAAAAAGTGAGTAAAATCTCTGGGATTTGACACCACAAAAAAAAGAAAAAAATAAAGACATGCTTGGAAACAGCAGCACACACTGCTCCACTAGCATTACACTGGAGTCAAAGGGGAAAAAGGCAAAATGCACAAGTGTTTTGCAAATGATAACATCAAACTAGAAATCCACACTGTGATCTTTACCCGGCACGCTTTCCTTTTGCATGAAAACAGGTTCTGAAAAATAAGTCTTGCAGTCATAATGGGAGGTGACTTTTCAAACCACTGTCATAAAAACACTTAATTCAGCAGAAGAGCAAAGCTCTGGGTATTCTGTAAAGCCTGTGTGTTTTATCAAGCATGCAAAAAAAACAACATCTGCAGCTGTGCTCACGGTTACACCTTAAAACAGGGCTTTGTCTGTGTGCAGTGTCTTTCTCTTGATGAACAGTGAAAGTGACGGATGGTTCTTACACATCCGAACAAACCTAACACCTACCTTGTTCGACAGAGCGTAGCAGGTTATCATAGTGTTGAGAGGCTTTGCTGTAACTGTTTTCTGCTTGCAAGCGATCGTCAGCACCGAAGAGCTCTGAATCCTGACTGTCACGCATGAAGGCCTGGTAGTGCTCCTCCAGCTTCTTCAGGGTCAGCCGATATTCCTCGACTCTCAACGTCTTAAACTACAGAAAATTAGAGAACAGAATTAATATTTGTGAGTACATTTATATATGCTTTTTCATGCCTCTGCTTGCAATCAAATAATACATAATATTTACAGTGTTATTTAACATAGCTATTTAAAGTAATGTATGATCAGTAAATATTATATTACTTAATTTTATTTATCATAGCAATCAAAATATATTGGCCGAGATTTTTTTTATGTTTTTGAACTCACCAAGGCTGCATTAAATTCATCAACATACTGTAATATTATAAATAAAAAACTGAAAAACTGTGTATATATATACACTAAACAAATATTGTGACAACTTAAAATAACTATTTTCTGTTTGAATATATTTTAAAATGTAATTTATTATTCTGATAGCGAAGCTAAAATTTTAGAAGTCATTAGTGTCTCCAACATTATTCTAATATTATTCTTGTTAAATATAAATATTAACAAATGTCTTTACTTTTACAAAATGCAATGCCTCCTTGCTGAAGCTGATGTATTTTTACTAGTGCTGTCAAACGATTAATCGCGATTAATCGCATCCAAAATAAAAGTTTTTCTTTACATAATAAAGATATAG
>JAUCMS010024875.1:0-17884 GCA_032357445.1 Enteromius radiatus
TCTCTTTTTGTATGATGGCCAGGAGGATTTTTTTTAATCATTTATTAATTAAATTTTTAACAGATTTTTAACTAACTGATTTAATATCCAAATTTAAAAAATGTATTAATATTTAATATAATAATATTGTATACTGTATTTTAATTTTCAGTTAATAATAATTATATATTATTATTAATTTGGGTGGGGGGGGGGTTGGTTTTGCATTCAACGAAATTTGTATAAAAATTACACTTGCAGTTTTTAATAGTATATTACAACACTTTTGTTGAACAAACCCTTCAACTGTTCCCTGTGACTAAGTTGCCCTCATTGTTAGCGGTGGCTTTCATATCCTCATATGCTCACCAGAGTCTGTCATCACATCCTCAATTTTGTATTTCCTCCGTTAGCTTCCAGAGCCCATCATGCCCTTCCGTCTCTACAACAGTCTGATGGGTCTGGCGAAGGAAAGCCTGGCTGTAGTGGGTCCAGAAGGGGCCGAGACGGGCAAAGGGCCCGACCTGGTGGACCTTGGCCCTGAGACAGACCCTGAACTTTTGGCCCTCGTGGACAGACTCAAGAATCTCCTCAAAGAGCTGGCCAAACCGAACACAGCCACTCTGCGCTACATAGCACGCCACCTGAGAAGGTACAAAGCCTACAACTGACTTCCTCTCACATTTCAGGGCCTCTGTTTATTTAAACGCTGATCATTTGGTTAATGTCCCTCTGTTTTCAGGATTGCAGAACTGGAAGATGATAATAAGATGAGCCCGAGTAATCTGGGCATCGTGTTTGGCCCCTCACTGATGCGGCCCCGGCCCTCAGGGGCCACTGTGTCTCTGTCATCTCTGGTGGATTACCCATATCAGGCCCGCATAGTGGAGACCCTCATTGTGTTTTATCCCGCCATTTTCCATTCGGACTCTGGCCGGCCGGCAATCTCCAGCAGCGCCCGCACACAGTCTCTGCAGCAGGTCTGACATTCACACACCGCTGATAAAATCTCACATGTTGTGCAAGCGCTGCACTTTATTGGGAGGTTAACTGGTTAAACGGTTGATGCAGAATAAATGTGCTGATCTGGTCTGTGCAGGAAAGCAGCATCGATGGAGAAGAGCACTGTTTGAATGATGAACAAGGAGTCTCTGATGAGCCCAGCGCTGCAGAGTCTGACAAGTTAGAGGGCCATGGTATTACTGACTTTCATTCCTAATATTAGTGGTTTACATTCTTCACATGCATTGTGTGTGTTTGTATATTTTGATTATATTATTTATATTTTAATAGCTTTATTATTATTTATAATATAGCTTTAATTTTGTTTTATTTGAATTGGTTCATAGCAATGTAATATACATTTTATATGAATATCACCATTATTTTCCATTATAATATATCTTTATGGTCATTTAAGTTCATTTTTCCACTTAATCATATGTGTAATAAATATATTTTAAAATCTTTTTTTTGTCCCATTTTATTAGCATTTCATAAATTCTTTTAAAATGCATATTTATTATAATGAATAAATTTCACCATTATTACTGTACTGATTCTGTAAATTGTTGATGTGCAAATGATAATTGTATTATTTTTTTATTACCATTTTAATGTTAAAATATTATACATTTTGTAGTTTATATTGTATTTCTATTGTTTTTTTTACTTGTAGTTAAAATATATCATATATATATATATATATATATATGTATATGTGTTTATATTATAAATGTTCTCATAAAACAAATGGTTAAAAAAAAAAAATTTCGTATCTAATCTTTCATTTATTTTATTTGCCTTTCATATTACGGTACATAACATTGTATTTTTATACTAATTTAAACTTATTTATATTCATATTAATTTTATTACAAATTGCAGTGAGCAGTTTTGCATGCAATCAAATTAATAAGAAATAAATATAAAAATAAATGACGATCTATCATGTGTCAGCAGAGAGTTCAACGGGAACACCTGGTTCTCTGGAACAAAGTCTGGACTCTGATTCAGAAACAGACGAGGAACGGGCCAGAGGTGAACTTCAGCCCCCCAGTCCTACAGACCAGGCCCTCGACTCGACCACCGAAACCCAAACAAGCCCACCCGTCCTCCTCGTGAACCTGCAGTGTCCCTCCAGCTCAAACAACAACAGTGACCCTCCCGCCCTCCCTGAGAGCGAGCCGCCCGAGTTAGATGAGCCAGAAGAAGAGGCAACAAGCTCGCTGGCGGCGTTAAACATCAATCAGAACAACAACTCTAGCACTCTCTGAGTTCACCACAGACGGGGTTCGTCCCTCATGTTCAGTGTGGGGGGTTTTAAAAATGCATTTAAATATTTAAAATACTTCAGCTTCGAATCCTGCAAATATTCAGTTTTTTAAAAAATGGTTTTTAGCTTTATTTTACACTTCTGGTGCCATCATGCATTGTATCTTATGAAATCATGTGATGAATATCTGTGAAATTTTATATGTTTGTGCTTGTCTTTTAACAATAAAAAAATGAGTGATTTCAGTGATCAGTTAGTTTACAGCCAATGCAGACTAACGTCATAGTTACATGCAAATTACGTGCTTGTTATCAGCAAAGGATGAGGAAGTTAACTAGAGTTTTTGGTAGGTTAGTATGTATTTGTGCACACATCTGTCATCTTCCCTTCCCCCCGTCACAACAATGGCTTTCAGAAAGAAAAAGGTGAGTGCTTGCACTTTCTTTACTCTCAGGTGGTGGTTTGTTCAAAGCTTTTTTTTTTTAATAACAGTTGTGAAATGAAATGATACAGGGAGAGACAAAATAGCAAAATTGTATTTATTGGTTAAAAAAAAAAATGCAGCTCATGCTCACTTTCAGCAGTTGGAGAAAACTTTTTGATTCTGTCAAAACAAAAGATGTAGAAATATTGACATTACAGAAGAAAACACATTTTTCTAAATGTGAAGTCACCAAAATGGCATTTAAAAGCTAAATACACATAGATAGAAATACTGACTTCACAAGCGTTACTGGACCAGTCTGTATGTGATGTACCGTCCTGCAGTTTCACTCGGTCTGATGATCTTAACAACCTGAAGAACATGCCACAGCTTACTCTCAGATGCTCCAACCCAAGATTTTTTTAGAGATGTCAGATGAGAAGAAAAACATTTGAGTTCCTACCTGGCCTCTCTTTAAACCAAAGTAACGGGCAACGGGATCTCCAGCTTGAATTCTGGGAAGCTGGCTTTCCTTTAATTTACTGGAGAGGAGCTAGTTAAGGCTAAACTAACCCGCACCAACTAGAGATATTACTAAATGAATGTGACTTGAACCACAAAACCAGTCATAGTAAGTTTATGGAAACTGAGATTTATATATAATCTGAAATCTTAATAAATAAAAAAAGATGCATGGTTTGTTATGAGAGGATAATATTGGGCTGAGATAAAACTATTTGAAAAAATATATAAATACTGAAAAAATAGCCTTTAAGGTTGTGCAAATTAATTCTTATCAATGAGTATTACTAATCAATTTAAGTTTTGATATTTACAAACATTTCTTCATGGAGCGTGATCTTTTCTTTATATCCTAATGATTTTTGGCACAAAATAAAAATGGGTAATTTTGACCCATACAATGTATTTTTGGCTATTGCTACAGATATACTTCAGCGACTTCAGACAAAATTATGGTTAAACACTTGTTATTTAATATATATGCAGCCATTCACTTAAATATAGGTTGTTTTTTTCCAAACTATGTACGTCAATAGTTACTAATTCTATAAAATATAATCGTTTGTGGTCAACAAAAGAAAGAAACTCATACAGGTTAAAACAACTTGATGATGATTTTCATGTGTTAACTACTGCTTCAACTGAAATAAAACAAAGTATAATTGCCAAGGCAAGATTTCTCATGTTCAAACTTCAGTAAAACTGTAAAAGTAAATCAGAAAAATAAAACTTCAGCCGAAACTCAAAGGATACTATCGCGCCAGCAACTCGGTCACTTCCTCTTTAGTCATGACTATGTGCTCTGGAACAAGCTGAAAGAAATTAAAACACATTATTTCTCCGCAAATAACATTAATGTGCAATATATACTGGCTCATTAAATGCTCTATAACTCTATAAAATCAGATGGATACTGATCGGCTGTCAATGGTTTTGTCATTTATCAGATGGGAAAAAATTCTCTTACAGTCGTACGAATGATATTCCTAATTACAGACAACACATTACCAAAACTTTATAGTTCTCATTATGACATCTGAACGATTTTACTAATAGCAGATTTACAGTAGACACCAACATTTATTAAACTAAAAGATATACTCTGCTCAAAGTGTCTGAATACTTTTTTTGGGCCCAAATTTTCTACTGGTACTTTACTGTATTAAGGTGTAATATGTATTTGGGTATATTTTCGAGATTTTAACTATAGTGTCCTGCACCCACTACTATAAACAAATGTATTTGTAACAATGGTTTGACTGGACTATAAAACACTTGACAGCTGCACACTAATACAGTTATCCTTTGTAAATGTTGTATCTAGTAAACCGTGCGTTTAAATGCAGTTTCCTCACCTCGTGTTCGGTAATGTTGATAAGAAGCTCCTGCTGAAGAAACTGCTCAAGTATGTATTTAGGCGCCATGTCTACCAGAGACTAAAATTTAAAAGACAAACACATAATTAAACTGTCTTTAATAGTTAACGTTCCTCTAAATGTTAAGTGTATATGCTTGCTTTACCTGTTTGGCGGAGGGCGTCATGCCCATCTGGACCACAATGATGGCCCTGGTGATGTTTTCTTCTTGCATACGCTGACAATACATCTTTATGGTCTTGATGCCAACCTTCGGTTCCTCTGAAAGCAAGAGCAAGGTAGATGTGATAAATCAAGCATTCCTCAATAGTTCTTAACGTAAGTTAAACAGGAGCTGGGCTTGTTGTGTCATACCAGGGAAGAACACAAACATCTGGTCGGTCGGATCGTCGTTGTGGGCGACCAGGACCGTGAGATCGGTTCGCCGGGGTCGACCTTCGCTGGGTTTGTCTCCAAACTGGCTTCTGAACTCATCGAGAGTCTGATCCAGTTCGTCTTGTGTCACCAAATAACCACGATCGTGACACAGCTGAAAGATAAAGACAGATATTATAAGGACATAATGATATATTGCTGTTATTCGGAGGGGCACTGTATGTTACGCATCACAATAAACCGTCTACTACGCAGCAAATAGTTATATAACGTTAGCCTTTAATTTACCTGCATTATGGTTTTTCTGATTTTCCATAGTCTATATGTCTCTTCTTCGTCATCCATATCGCGCTAAAAATATGGAAATATTACGATCAAAACAGACCGCTTATTCGATCCGTCTACTCCACGTTTGGGTCCCGTCGCTGCCGGCGCGTGTATATGACGTCAGACGTTACGCCAAAGTGCGCACTTTGATTTCGCATGTGCAAAAAGGTTTGTTTTTGTAAATGTAACGTTGTTAACTTTTTATATCCGCTTTTAATGAACAAAATGTGTTATGTTGATAATAGCTACAATAAATTTAAAATAGTTGGCTAATGAGTTACAAATTATCTTGTTGTTGATTTAGTTTGAAAACAAATAAGGAATGGGAGGAGGTTGTGTAACGTTCTAGAAACGGTGGAAAGCGCGTGTGATTTCAGCGAATAGTTTCTTTCGAACAGTTCGTATCAAAGAACCGACTCGCAAAAAGATTCAGTGATTCATTTGTTATCTCTAATATTCAGAGCATATTACATTCTTTAAAAGCCTTTAAATAAAGCATGAAGACACATAGGGCTGTCATTATATTGTTCCATTAATTATGTTTTATTAATACACGGGAGTTTATTGTCATTATTGTGGTGTTTACGTGAGAAACGCTTCATTAACGAATCACTCTGTGTACCGGTTCAATTCACTAAAAAGAATTGACTCGCCTACTGGACTTTGCAAAGCGAGAAGATTGAAAAAATGGCCTTTATCCATCGTTTCTTGCTGTTCGGGGTTTTATCGAGCAGTGGGATCATTGGTGCAATGGTATCGTAATGTTAAATACGTCTGTAACTTAAACTTGCAAATATGAATTATATTACGCAGTCTAGTCATTATGAGGTTATGTGCTGCATAATCACGGGGATTTTGCTAATGTTTTATCATCAGTTTACACAATCAGTCCTATTGTGTAAGATTAGAGATCCAGCTTCAGTGTATTTAGGTCTTTGGTCTTTAGACTTTGTTGTTCTTTCTTCCAAAACAGTAGTTCACTTCTTCCGTTAGCCTGTATACATAATGCGCAGCTACTACAACAATCTAATAATATAACGTAATAACATTTCTAAAATCCTTTTTATTGTTGTTGTTGCATGCATCTATTTTTGTGTCCATTATATATATTTTACAAAAGGATCACGTATAAAATCTTAATATTTATGATATTTTGATTTATAAAATAAATACTATTACATGTCGCCTAAAAGAACGACATGTCCAAAAACTTTACATAACCGTGGTAAGCGTCCAAAAATGGCATAAATATTTTAAATTATGGTTTAAAAAGTCAAATTATAGTCCAAAACTAAATGAAATTATAATGACAAATCGATTGCGATTTGAAATTATTAAATTGGTGAGGAAAACAATTCATATTTATTACCAATATAATTTTGACTTTCATAATCATGACTTAATATGTCATAGTTTGAATTATGGCTAACTTTTTTTTCCATCAGAAGTATGACATGGTATGCACACACACACACATATATATATATTAATGACTATTTTATCGTCTCATTCGTTATTAGCCTTATTATATCACTTTGTAATATTTTAAATGTCTTCCTGAATCAATATCCAAATCAAATATCACGCATTTGATATATAGCAGTAATATTTATATAATGCATATATCAGCGACTTTTCTTGTAGGTGGACCACGTGCCAACTTGCAACAGTTGTGTAAGATCGTCACCCAGTGACCTTTGACCGCAGTAGGAGTTACCACCAAATGCCTCACATGTACAAGCTTCAAGCAAGGAGTCAGCAAAAAAAATCTACCTATCAGAAAGAAACCGCCTCAGAGTCCAGTTAATATTTCTTTGGAGGCCTATATATATATTTCAGTGTTCTGGAGATTTAGGCACTTTAAGAGGATTTGATCTAATACGCCGCCTGCCGTTTCAGTAGTTAGTACTGAAAGGCAGTCATGCGTTTCTTAGGGTCCGCTGTCGTTTTCTCTCTAGTGTTGCAGACAATGGTAAGAAATGCTCTTAAAAGGCCGATATTTTAAAATGTAAATCTTACCTTTTTTTTGTTCCGCCTGGAGTTTAAATAAAGAGATTTGTATCTAATATCTCTTTGAATGTGTCACTAACAGTGTTCTTATTCTTTACTTCTGTATGTATTCAAATCTATCCTATTTGTTTATACCAGCGTGTTTTTATTTTCAGTCTGCACAGCTAGAGGACTGGCAGCTGGCCAAATCCATTTATGAATTCACTGCCACAGACATAGACGGCAACGAAGTTTCCCTGGAAAAATACAGGTGAGAGATGGAAATCAGCATGTCATAAAAGTATGAAAAACATTACGGCGGACGTGCAGTCTTAGAGGAGTCTAGTTCGAAAAAAATGGAAGCCCATTTCCAAAACAACTATAACGAATCAGAATTATGAGATTAAAAAAAGCTAAATTATGACATACTAAGTCTTATGACAAAAAAAGACAAACTTATGACGTCAAGATTATGAGATTAAAAGTTGTAATGATGACACCATAATTATCTGTCTCATCATTTCAGCCATATATGTCAGAATTGTGACTTTATTGTTTCTTTGATCTTATTTTGACTCATAATTTGACCACATGTCAGAATTATGAATTTATCTCAATTTTGACTTTTTTAATGTCATAATAATGGCTTATTAATTTTTTTTTTGTTCTCATAATTTGGATGTTTTCCCTCCTATTTCTAACTTAGCATGTCATAATTTAATATTTTTGCCTTAATTATGGCTTTATCTCAGAATTTTGACTTTATCTTTTAATCATTAACTTTTAATAACTGTGAGTATTTTATCATTTCAGTGTTTTATCTCAAAATGATGATTTATATTTTATTTTAAAATTATGTAATTTCTAATAGGCACAGACAATGTTTATATCTAATCAAAGGATATCAAACATGTTTCATATTTTGAGACGATTTTAAAACACATTGTTTTTATTTGTTTATTCCCATATTTCTGCTTAAGTCTGGGAGTGTTTTACAGTATCCTCAGTCTGTAAGATTGAACAAAATTTAATTAACTGTACATTTCAGGGGGAAAGTTGTCATCATCACTAACGTTGCCTCAAAGTGAGGTAAAACCCCGGTAAACTACTCTCAGTTTGCAGAAATGCACGCCAAGTACGCTGAGAGAGGTTTAAGCATCCTGGCCTTCCCATCCAACCAGTTTGGACATCAGGTATGATGGAGGAGGGGGGGGTGCTCTTAAAGCTAATAAATACTATGATCTAATAATGCATTTTTGTTCAGGAACCAGGCACAAATTCCCAAATCAAGGAATTCGCCAAGTCATACAACGCTCAGTTTGATATGTTCAGTAAGATTGACGTGAACGGCGACTCCGCGCACCCTCTGTGGAAGTGGCTGAAGGAACAACCAAATGGGAAAGGCTTCTTTGGAAAGTGGGTTGCCAGATAATTTAACTTGTATATTCCGTGGAAATTAAAGCTTATTTGATATCGGCTAAACAGATTCAATGGATAGTCCAGCCACAAAAAATGAAACGTCTGTTGCTCAGTCTTCTGTGGAACTTATAGGTATTAAGATATTCTGAAGAATGTTGGTAACCAAGTAGTTTCTGTTCCCTTTGACTCCCATTGTTTTATTGTCCATGTAATGAAAGGTAATGGGAACGGAAACTGCTTGGTTACCAACATGCTTCAGAATACATTTAACAGAAGAAAGAGAGTCATGCAAGTTTGGACAAACACATGAATATGATAGAATTTAAATTTTGGGGTGAACTATCCCTTCAAAGGAAAAAATTATTCTGACGGCACCCATTCACTGCAGAGCATCCACTGATGAACAAGGGATGCAATGCTTAATTTCTCCAAATCTTGGATGACTTGAGCATGAATAAATGTATTAAATTTACTAAAACTAAACCTTTAATAGAGCTGCACTCAAAAAAAAAATTATAAATTATTTAAATATCTATTAACTGTTGATTTTAATCCATTTTAGTGGCATCAAGTGGAATTTCACTAAGGTTTGTGCAATTTTTAGTAATTAAAATCATATTATGAATTTTTTTTTTTTTAATATGAAAACGTACTTGCTAATTTTTAGTGTAATTAAAATAGTTTCATTTGCTCTCTTCAGTTCCTTATTAACCGTGAAGGCCAGGTTATGAAGAGATACTCGCCATTACAGGATCCAAGTGTAAGTTGTATTAATGTTTGATTGTATTTTAATCTGAGGCCATGTTTTAGATTAGCTACAGTATCTAATTATTACAGTGGTACTGGCACAACAAAATATGTTTTTTGTTAAATGTTTCTCTTTTAGGTGGTGGAGAAGGATCTGTCTAAATATCTTTAAGGAGCATCATTAACTGACCGTCAGATTGCTGCCCGCCGCCCTGCCGCCCCTCTTCATCCTCCCCAACTGACCGCTGGGAATCAGTGATGTTGTCTCATGGACTAATGATGGTTTGTTTGGAAACCCCTCTTGAGGAAAGAACAGACCTGATGCATTTGGCGTGCAACCCCTCCTGAGAGCATCATCAGTGCCCAGAGTCAGTCTGGAGAGAGACCCCCGCTCCTTTAACTACCCCTCTGCTTTGAAATGAAAATATGCATTAATGTAGAACTAAACATGTTGTCATAGTGTAAAAATTCTTAATAAATTCAAAAAGATTCATTTTAACATTTGTTGGTGATTTGTTGATATCAGGGAGCCAGTGTTATTTTAGCATCAAGGTATAGTTTTTTTATTTTTGATATTTTTAGTTATTTTTTAATTTTCGGATTTTTAATTTTCATTCAGTTAAAGTTGTATTACTTTTACGGCGTTTTTCGTTTCATTTCTTTTTAAATATGGCTTTATTATTATTATTATTATATTATTTCGGTTTCAGTCATTTCGATACATAAAGTAAAAAAACAAAAACAAAACTGAAATAATATAAACTTTAACTAAAATAATCATTTAAAAAGAAAATATTTTTTATTATTTAATTTTTGTATTATTATTTTAGTTAAAGTTTATTTTATTTCAGATATAGATATTTTTGTTCTAGTTGTAGTTAATAACCCTGAAGTGAACTTTAAATATTTAATGTAATGATTGCCCAGGAAAACTGTACAAATCAACATTTAAATAATAATATAAATAATTCTCATTATAATATTTACATTATAAATACTCAATATATGTACACAAAGAAATAATATTTGTTATTTACTATGTATGCTCAATGATTCATTTAATGCAAAAGGATAATTCATAAACATTCATACTAGTTTTCATTCATTAATATTTTGTGGGAACAACCTTACAATTAAAACAACGCTTTTGTGATTATTATATTATATTATATTAAAACTTACCAAATTTTAATTAAGCAGTATAATGACAGGTTAAGTCTTTTTCAGACGTGTATTAATGAGGATTCACCAACAGAGAGCAGCAGCAGCCTCATCCAAACCGATCCTAACACTTTAGCAGCTCCTGTGTTTGGAAGTGCGATTCATCTTGACGAATCGACTCATTCGTTTCGGTTCAATGATCCAGTTCAAACGGTCAGTTGTTTTGATAGTCATCAAATGTTCGTTTTCTTAATGACGGGAAAAGCTCCTTATTTATCACTGTATTTTTAATTAGATACTGTGTCAACATTGTGTTGTTTATTCAACGCAAAATAATAGTTTCAACCAATTTGTTTTGACAAACAAACAGCAAAACCTTTTTCATAAAACAAATTTACCAAACAGGCTTGTTTCA
Organism: Enteromius radiatus; assembly: GCA_032357445.1. Taxonomy (NCBI): domain Eukaryota; kingdom Metazoa; phylum Chordata; class Actinopteri; order Cypriniformes; family Cyprinidae; genus Enteromius; species Enteromius radiatus. Next base: position 11,010 of record JAUCMS010024875.1, read on the forward strand.
GCTATTCTGACTCATTTTGAACCAAATCGACTGACAATCAGACTAACTTTAACTTTATTAGGTAATTGAAAAAGGCTGCTCAAAAAGATTCACGAGTCTCCTAGCGAATCGGTTCCACCCAATCTGTTCAAACAAACGATTCATCCGCGAATCGAACATTTCTATCCTGTGCATGACAGCTCAGAGGAGAGCAGGAGGACCACGACGCACAGGAACAGTCCTCAATCTCCCACCTAATTTTTTTTGTCAGCTAATCACATCCACATAGACTGTGAGGAAAAGCGGCGTATGTTTTGAAACATTGGCGACCATCGGTTGACAGCGCTCTCGCTCGGAAGGATTCATCCCGGGGTATTGAATGGAAGCGGCGGCTGAAGGGGCGGCCAGCCTGTCTGAGGCCGGGGATGGGAGTCCGTTATCCGGAGCAGCGGCATCCGAGGACGCGGGGACGGAGGACGGCATGGACTTGGGTAACCAACAACTTGAGTTTGAGTCGAAAGACGGGTTAAGAAAGACACATTCAAGCGATCCCATCTGATTGATTCATAGGTGGTTGGAATTCACATGGATAGAGCTAGCAAAACTAGCATTCATGCATGGATTTTGACACTGATGCCTGAGGTTTATCACACAAGCATCAGATTTTTAGGGTTCACGTGCTGCCAGAGCCAGTGTACAGTAATGCATATATAGTTTTAGGGGCATATCGTCAGGCGGATGGTGTGACAACTAGGTTCAAAGCAGATTCAGCGAGCTAGCCAGCAGCAGGGACACTGGGCAGATGACAGATGGGATGATGGGGGTTTCAGGTGAGAAACGGGGTAAAGGGTGTATTGCTTTTGTTTAGGATAAAAGCCATCAAATATTTAGCATAAGCCAACTGAAAGCATAAAGGATGACATTAGAGGACGTTACAATAATGTTTTGATTTCTAAAGGATTATCATACCTGGTTATTCCACCTTAGACCAGTCAAATAGGACTTTATGTATGGGTGTTGCAAGTTCTTATGGTTTTGCATATTTGTAATATTCAAATACGAGCCATTTTAATTTTTTAAGTTATTAGAGTGTGTACAATTGCTCGATAATCTTAAAAATATTATAAAACTTATATGACTTTTAGAAAAGTGTGTCGGGGTAATACAATGACCCAATGATTTTTTTATTATTAACAATGGTAAAACAATATTTAATTAATTTCTATGATGACAAATAATCAATTAGAATTAAGAAAAAATAGTTTGGTCTTTTGTAGGATAGAGTTTCCTATTTTATTAATGAGAATTATTATTCATTAATATTAATTTAATACAATTATTAATGATAAAAATATATTAGTAGTACATTACATGGACAAGTACATTATTAATGCATTTATAATGCATTATACATGAAGACTTGAGGTAAAGCTGATTTTTTTAATGTAAAATCTACCTTAACTTAAATAAAATTAAATAAAAAATTTATTTTATGGTTTAAAGTTGACTATTTATCTATGATATATTAAAAAAGAAGCCTTGTTTAATCAGTTTCTACTGTGGCTTTAACATCAGTATGTAAATGGATATACACACAAAACCAACTATGACCTTTTCATGACAAAAAAAGTGTATTTTCTTCGATTATTAAACATTATCAGTGTAAGATCGTACTTGTAAGCCCACTCTGTGAAGGAGCATGAAATTTAATTCCACTCCATGAAGTGCCTGTGTTGAGTATGTACTTAAGATTGACCTTTCTCCAGCTCATTGTTGACAAGATTTGTTCTTTTGCGTATGCGTGGAGGCTTTGCAAACTGCGTTGTGGTTACTGTTTTTCAAAGACATAAATGTCAACGCAATTGGCTCGTAGTAAATGCCACATACTGTCTTGTGCTCCAGTCTCATTGTCTACTTTTTAATCATTAAAACTGCATCCAAACAGGGACGGTTCATTCCCTGAATTCCCCTGGCGCTGGCGTCTCCTGCCTCGGCATCCTCCTGTTTTCATTGGTTTGCTCCCTGGCGTCTCCCGTGTAGATGTGTGTGGGAAAACATGCTGACACGCAATCACATGACACGCATGGTCTGTGAGTCATTTTCGCACCTGAAGTGATTTGGACGCCATCATCCAACCTTGTTTTCTTGTTTTTTTATGTTGTGTTCATAAAATCAGATTCAAGTTTGCAGAGTAACAGATCTAAAAAAGTTCTTTAGTTGCGTTTTTGTCCGAACGTCTCAATAGTATTGAACAACATTTTTTTACATGCGCTTACAGTTATTAGTGCTTTTAAAGACGCACTCTAAGTGAGTTTTGGATGATGGCAAATGTAAGAAATAGGATATATAACGCACAGATGAATATTCAAAATTGGCCAATAATGGCCAAAAAAAAGTCCATATAATCGGATACTAATACTAATGCTAGGGTGTTAGTGTGTAGTTGCTAGGGATGACTTGAAGGGTAACAAGGGTGACATTTTTGTCTGACAGGTTGCGAATTTATTATATGCAAAAAAACTGGAACATCGTGAATCAATTCACAAAAAAACATAATCAATTCAACAATTTCCGCTACCAATCACTGTGTTTATTATGATTATGATAACAAATTAAAATAATATATTAACAAATACCGGTTTGCATAATAGATAGTAGTTTTTTCACTGGAAGCGTTGGCGCCAATAGGCGCCGTATAGCCGACATATAGCGCTGTTGCGAGACCCAAGTTCGAATCCTGGCTTGACCTTTCCCCTCTCTCTCCCATTTTGATTGCTGACTGTTCTACACTATCCTATCATAGCAAAGGCAAACATTTTGTCACAAGGAGTGACTCTGAAAACCTCACACACTCAATTTAAAGCTGTAATGTTTCTGTCTGAATGATAAATATCTGTTGCTGCTCAGTTCATTGGCCGTCTAACTCGGCTCATTAAGAGCAGCACTGAACCGATGATGGCCGAGATAGGAAAAGATCTTTATTGTAAATTAATTATAAATCAATTTTGAGGTTATTACTGCTAAGTGGACCGTCTAAAGCACCCACTTCATTATCGTCATGTAGTGGTGGTAGTAAATGTACACAATTAAAGCATCCAGACATGGCTTTCTCGGTTTATACAAATAACATCCCCTGAGATGCATATTTAATCAAACCCTAGGCTATACTCAAAGCCGCGTAGTGTTGATATCGCTTTGCAAAACAGGGCAGGTCTGTCTGCACACTCCGTCTATTTCCTCAGCTCGTGTTATTCTAATAGCTCAGGCTGCTGGGAGTTTTCAAGCTCGGGTGGGAAATGGAAAACAAGCAAGAATTGCATAATAGTGTCTCTCTGTATTCCTTGCCCCCTCTCGCTTATGCCCAGAAGAGGATGGAGCTTTTTATAGGCCAGCCTGCAGACAAGACCGGGATTCTGGAAGACACTCAATCTCATCGGCACCTCGGAGGGAGCAGGGCGTCTCCTACAAGAGTCCTTTGACACAATTGTGTTCAAGGCATCATGACCTTGTTTACTGAAACGTACCAAAAGTTGCATGGTTTCTATGGTTTCTTGTTCAACTGTTGAGCAGCAACAACAGTACCATGCACTCTGCCATTGTTGTGTGTTTTTTTTATCGCACTTGCCTTTAAAATCGTTGTCTAAAATCGCATGTCTACGTACCTAACCTGTACTAGACACGTGAATGATGTCACCGTTTTCAAAGGTCCCCGTATTGGGTGTTTACCCAGAAACAATAAAGGTGGTGCCTTCAAAAACTCCAAAATGCCATTGTTGTGTAAACAAACAGGTGAAATGCTTAAGAAGTTTCCAGTTTTTGGCTGAAACCGTTGTGTAAATGCCCCCTGAGACCTTGAAATAGGGGGTCTTGATCTGCTTCCAGATGAACTCTTGTCTTGTGTAGCCAGACCTATGCACACCATAGCCTTTCTTCTTTCATGAGGGTTTCTGGGGTCCTGGCATGTTTGTTTCCAGTATATAACAGTGTATTCTGGTAAAAAAAAACGAACACGCATCTCTCCTGCAAATCCTGTAAAATTTCAAGTGTTCACAATTTAGTGTGCGACGTGCATTAGACATTCAGCTACGATTCATGGGCGTGACGTCTGAGGCTGAGACTAAACAAACTCTGGTGTGGTTCAACAGGGGCCAAAAACATCTAAAATCAAAACAGGATGTGGTGTCACAGGATGCAACCCTCAAAAAGATTAAATATTCAAGGATAGCTGGTTTTCTTGCACAGTGTACCTACCTAAAGTAGCTATTTGGGGTAGTATTAGGTTCAGGGTTACTACAATAAGTATGTACATGATACCAATGCTAAGAGCATGTGTACAGCCCAATGCATAGTATACTCCATTTGATAGGATGTGCAAACTTGTTGTATCGTCCACCAAGTGAAAACTGTAAAGCCCAAATAATACTTCAACTTTAAGAATTAGCCAAAGTTTAGCCAAATGCATAGCCTACACCATTTCATAGCATGAGCAAATCTGTTTTATCGTCGGCCATGCAAGTGAAAAACTGTAAAGTACAGATGAACTGCATGGCCTTTTCAAAGTACGCTCCGTGTTTATAGCATGCACAAACCTGTTTGATTGTCCGCCAGGTTAAAATGGTAAAGCTCAAACTATACTTGGCATTTGTGTATATTTGCACACCATAGCCTTTCAAATTATACTTTGTTTGACACATGCGCACTATAAACTTTGGAGCAAAAAACATGTCAGCTGTAGTTGTTTAAACTAGAGTTGTGTGAATCAAGCACATTGTTGGGTGTCTATTTAGTAGAGCAATGAACTTTGAATAAATCTGCTGAATTGAAATTCACAAGAGGAACTTAGTTTTTTTTGTTTTCATCTCTCAGATCAGAAGTGAGCCTTCAAAATGGTTTTATGTGCCTTGCTGGTGGGTTTACACTACAGTCTCTTGATTCCTTTGGTTTGCTTTATACAGTTCTGTTTTACCAGATTAGGAGCTGTCCTTCGTGTGTTTTACTTCCAGTATTTAGATTTTTGCAGTCATACCACATGATATATTTCACTCGAAGTAGCATATACATGCTAAATCTTCGGTAAATTTAGTGCTACATAATGAATGTTAGCTTGAGGTGTCAGGTGACACCTCCATGGTTCTGTCGTCAAGTTCTTTACTTCAAGTCCATTTTGAGCTGGCTGTGATCACACGTAATCCAGAGTGATTTCAGGAGGTGTTTTGTTAATTCATTAGCACTAGAGATGTTATGAGCTGTAACCTGTGTTTTAGAAGTTTGTCGAGTTCAATATGGCTTGACGTAGGTTGAATGCTATCTCATTATAGAATAGGATTGATATGTTGTTTAAGTTTAAGTAGCTTTATTTTATTTGGGGTAATTTAAGCTCGTTTTATAATCCTTTAGCTATTAATGCTATCACACTCTGATGTCTTAAAACCTGTTTTTTGAATCGTAAACTTTAATACAGTAAATATTTTGTGCATCAATGATGCAGCTTAGCCTGCATAAATGGTCAATTTAGATCTCAGTTACATTTTTTCTGTTCATATAGGATTATAGCTGGATTTTTCTGGTCTAATGCTCTTTATTGGATGTGTGGTCGACCCTGGAGAAATCCTGCTGCATGTTTGTGCTCCAGCTTGAACCGATGCCAAACCTATCATGGTGAACAAGGTCTAGGAAAAAGCTCTTTTAAGGAGAACCACAGTGTTGCCCAAACACATTGACTGCTGGATCCAGAAATAACAGGAACTAACTGGTCATGAGGCTTGTTGGTGTGAATGTGCTATTTCAGAGGTGAAAATGGAAAATTGGTTTGTTTGGGACATTGTACCCATCATGTTTTTCCTAACTTTGTGCGTCCAACTTTTTTCCATGTACGATACAACAACAGATATACCAAACATTTCAAGCTTGCTGGTGGAAAATCCAGCTGGTAATGAATTTATAGCTGGACATTAACTAGTCCAAGCTAGCCATTAGTTCTGGTAACTTAAAACTTCTTTGACTAGCAGCAAACTAGCTTCCAGTGGGTTACACCGTCTTAGCTGGTCTACCAGCTTGTGGTCCAGATGGTTGACCAGCTGGAAACCAGGTACCATGCTCCAAAACAGTTACCATCTTAAAGGTGTGGTTCGCCCCAAACTACAGTGAACATGAACTGATTGAGTCTAATTTGTGAACAAAGTGGTTTCAAATGTTTCATTTAACTTATTTGTTCACAATCACAAAATAATATTGTTAGGTCAGGTGTTAGGAGTTTTCCCTGTAATTCATAACTAATTGTAGTCATTCAAAAATAAATGTTAGCAGTCACAAATGAATGTATTTAGGACAGATTTTTAAGATTTCATCTCTGTCTGCTACTGATTATTGATTTAGTAAATTTTTCAGATGTTTCGATTAGCTACTAATCACTGCGGCTGGACCATTAAGTCACTAAGTTAAGAACTTATTTGTTTTGATTTGTGAATGAATTGTTCTGATTTTCTAAAGTCTTTCAAACGATTCTTAGAAGATCTGACTTGTAAAACAAACTGATATGGTCAGGATAGATGTTAAGACTTTCCTATCCCGTGAGCTTACACTTGTTGTAGCCAGATGATTGAGTCATTAAGTCACAAATTCATTTGGATTCAGAAGGAATAGTTTTTATTTTATGAACCATTTAGAATGATGATTCATTGAAGATCTGACGCAAAAGAATGATTCATGCATGAGCTTAGTTAAGGCAGATATAGGGCAAATATTAAAGGTGCCATTGAGAGAATATTTTAAATTGTTGTCTGATATGTACATAGAAGGTATGTAGCTTAGGTAAGGGGGAAAGATGCCCAGAAACGGTTTTACAGGTCCATTTACAACCCTAGAATTTGACCCTAGAATGAAACAGTCTGTTTTTG
>JAUCMS010024910.1:0-17877 GCA_032357445.1 Enteromius radiatus
TGTCCCTTGAAAAGATATAATAAAATATTTGCAAAAATGTGAGGGGTGTACTCACTTTTGTGACATACTGTATATATAACACACTTTTTTTTTATAAAGATGGAACAAATTGAAGGAATATTGTGGAGAATACCGGGAAACAAATTAAAATATGTTTCCTCCATGATTGCCCACTTCTTAATTTATTACAACACATAAACAACATTGTATTCTATTTTGATGTCTCAATACTTCAATTTTAACAACTTGAACAATGGGCCATGTAACAGTTGTGTCGCCTACCTAGCAATGGTCCAGTCTGGGTCTATCTTCAGGATGGTGGGGTCCTCTGTGTAGTTAAACTTCACTTCCGGGTTCCTCAGCTCAGCAGAGTCAATGTCCACCATAACCGGAGTGCTTCCCGCGTTCACGCCGGCCGGGGACACGCACACAATCTCTTTAGAGCTCCGCCTACAGTCACGGAGGAAGGTGAGTTAGAGAAAGAGCTACTGAAAGGTTTACTGTAATTCTCTGCACAATCAGAGCATGTGCCGTGTAAGCATGTCATCACATTCATATTTCATCATGACACAGATTCTGTACTCAGTAAGAGTTAAGTATGTTTGATGAAGCTCCATCATTTGTGTTAACAACCATATGGGTATCAAAGACTTGGGCTGTGTTTTTGTCTGTCTGCCTGCTTTACTCTCTCCTCCTGTACTGGAGACGTGCCTGCAATCTCCATGCACATCCCCTTAGCACGTTGCCATGGGAACGCTTTTCAAGATGCACACCGCAGAAATCCTCTGAAGACTGCACATATTTTGACAAGGTGGTTGTCACAAACAAAAAATAAAAAAAATTTAAAAATGGAAGAGTGCAAAGAGAGCGAGTTGTGGAGTGGATAAGCCAGAAATTTCCTCAAAGGTAAAATATACAGACAAAAACGCAATCATTGCTTTGGGATATTTTTTCGAGATTTTGCATTTTAAATATGTAATTTGGATTACAGACATGTAGAATAAATTTGAATATGAATTTGCAGGATATTATGAATGGAAGACACAAAACACACACACACACACACACACACACACAAAAGAAGCAGGGCATTTGAAAGGGAGGTTTCAGTTGAAAATGAAGATCTCATGTTTTTGGAAACCCGTCTGGCTCTAAAAAAAACCAAAACACAAAAAAGTTGCTCTTTCCATGCAATGAAAGTACATTAGGGACTAAAGCTAAGCTAGCTTTCAGTAATTAATTCATTCTAATTTAGACTGGTCCTTATACAATAATATTTTATGGATATAGTGAAAATGTTGTAGGTGCTACTTTTATAATAATTTTTTTGTTGTTTTTTTGTTTTTTTTCCTTTAAATGAGAGGACGTGGAGTAAAAGATTTTTAGAAGGAACAGTCTAGGCAAAAAAAAAAAATCATAATTTACTCATTCTACTGTTGTTCCAAAAAGTTGTTATTTTGAAAATTATCTCAGTGTTTCAGAACAAAAGAATAAAAGTCACACTAGGAGGTCAAACAGGTTTAGAAAGACAAGAGGGAGCGCAAATAAAGACATAGTATTATTTTTTGGGTGGGCTATGTTTGATTGATTGAACACACTTGAACACACTTGTTCACTGTCGACTTTTAGTTAAAACAAGCATTGTGGATGTTCTTAAAAATGTAGTGTTCTATAATAGAAAGAGTCATAGATTTAAAACAACATGGGTGAATAAATGATGACCAATTTTTAATAATTCCTTATATAGTGGCTTTTTCAGGGCATGAATCTACTTCGACCTCCATCCCTTTTTTCCCCACCGTGAACATTATTCAAAACATCTGTTTATGTTCCACACAAGAAATAAAGTCATACAGGTTTGGAACAACGTGAGGGTGAAGTAAATGATGACTTTAACACCCTCGCACAATGGGTTAACAGGAAGCGGACCTTCTCTCAGAAGTGAACCTTGGCTCTGAGACCAGGTGTGGCTGACGTCTCAGTCAGCGAGAACCGCGGTAATCCTCATTCTCTCCCTCTCTCATGTCTGAGACTTGGCAGCGAGACAATGTTTTTATTCTCCACTGCAATGCAGAGCGGTCTGGTGCTACAGATAGACAGGCGGACGGCAGGAACACTCATTCACTGTCCCCGTCCACAAACGAAAACGCACAATCGACCGGGACCGCCTGTGCCATAACGTAGCTGATGTTCTTGCCTTCAAAGTGTCTCTTTATGCTGTAGATACACGCCGAGGGCTAAAAAAAAAAAAAAGGGCCTGGGTGTTTTGACTGACGGAATGACAGGTGGATGTGCTAAGGTGAGAAGCCGGAAGACAGCTTTTTGGAAGGATACAGATAAAGACAGAGGGAGACAACTTGGCAGACGAAAAAGCAGAGAGAGCGAGAGAGAAAAAAGGACCACATTAACAAGCGAGTGGAGACTGTACGTTGGCAAATGCTATACCAAAACAGCCAACAGGCTAACCATCAAAACGACTGGCACAGAGCCTATGGAACATATAAAACAGTCAAACAAACAAACAGAAACTATATGACAGACAGAAATACAAAGTTAGGAAGAAAGCCAGACAGATGGAAGGATAAAACGATAACAAGACAGACAGAAGGGCAGCCAAACAGACAACTGTATGCTTTTTTCATAGTTTGGGGCTTTTGCCTTATTAATAAACTACGGAAGCGTGTTATTGCTATGAGATAATAATAATAATAATAATAACAAAACAAGATAATTGTGACTTGCCACACAAATCAGAAGTTAATATTTAGCAGTTATAACTTTTAAGTTATAAATTTGGATTACAGACACAATTGTGAGTTCTAAACTCATAACTATGGGTTTACATCTTGCAATTTTTTCCTCAGAACTTCACGTTATACTCATAATTGTGTTTACAACTTGAAACTTGTCTTGTTTTCAACAAAATTTCCAGTTATAAACTTGTAATTGTGAGTTTACATCTTGCTATTTTAACTTCTTTTTCTCAGAATTTCCAGCTATAAAGTTTTTCCCCCTCAGAATTTCCTGTTTAAATCAGCAAATTTGACTTTTCTCCTTAAATTCAGATTTCAAATTCAGATTTATTTTTCCACCCCACTTTTTTCTCACAATAGCAAGTTTATATCTCACAATTTAGAGTTTCCTTTTCAGAAATGGGAAACTGTTAAACAACGGCACCAACAAAAAGATAAGCAGGAGATAAAGAAAAGCATTACTTTTTAAAGTGGCAAGGGTGGCGCCCGATGTTGACTGCAACAGAGCTGCCAGCGTTGAGATGGTTTCCTTCAATAGTGATTCTGGTTCCCCCTGAAAGAGGTCCCTGAACGGGCTGAACACGTGTGAAGTACGGCGTCTAAGATAAAAAAAAAATATGGCATCTTATTTCAAACATTATTATTGAAATGTATAATTAAACTTTGCAAGCAGAACTTCAGTTAATACTGATACATAATACCATTCAAAAGCTCTGGGTTGGAAAAAAAGTTTGTAAAATAAGTCTCTTTTGTTTACCCATAGCCCACTGAAGTGATTTTTACATTTTATTAATATTTTTTCTAACTTGAATGCTTTTGGTTAGATGTAAAATGAAAAAGTAATGCACTGTTTGTTTATTTCTTATATTTCCTTTACTGTTGTTGTTTTTGCATCTATTCTTATTTTTAATAACACAGACCAAATAAAAAAATGGCTATATTGTGATTTATTCATATAGCAATTATTATTAAGAAAAGAAGTGGAGGAAACAATGCAAAGTTGCTAGGCTTTGCTTTGGAAGCATTAAAAAAATTAACTCAGTTTTTCTCAGAATTGACTTTGCTGACTTCACTGACTTCAAGCAGGTGTACTTCAGTTCATTTTTTGTCTGATTTCAACAAAACATACATCATTTAGAAAAAAATTGCTCATTGTGACTTATTTTGCCAGCACAGGTCACATTTCTTAAAATGTAATTTATTCCTGTAATGGCAAAGCTGGTGAATAGTAGGTTAGAGATATAGGTAGTGCATTTATACACAGGTTTGGAATTATATGCATCCAATTTGCATTTAAATGATACAAAAGACAGGCAGATCTAAATGTATCTGTAGGATTAAGTGCCTCCAGACTCTTAGAGACTCACCACAAAGGTGAAAGCCCTGGGTGAGAGGGCTCTGTAGTCAGCCAGGCAGTCTCTAACGCACACCTCCACCTGGGCTTCCTGTACGCGGTATCCTGTGGCGTCATTCAGCAGACAGACAATCCTGCAGAAGGGAGAAATGTCAGAATCCTCTTTAGGGTTTAGGGTACCAAAGGGGAAGAAGGTGAATGGATGGATTTATATGATACAGCACGAGCAAATATTATTACTATAATTAATCTGTGTCTGATTTATGAGTTGGCCGGATGGAATGTGCAGACTTTTTTCTACACTGGTTTCTGTACTGCAAGGATTCTTGATTTATTTGTGGTAAAAATGTGTTAAATTTAACTGCTATACACTTATGCTGAAAAAATAATGAGATAACCAGTCACAACAATGTATTAAAAATGCTCTCTGTGGACTGAGTTTGACAGATTACACAGTGAAAAGTTACAGAAATACACTGTATAGATTAGGGAAGCATGATTATGACAAATATCATAACTGTAAATTATTCCCTTGAAATTGTTAATTGTGATTATTAACTACATTTATCACAATTTACACTGAATGATGTTTATACTGTACCATTGTTTGAAGCAACTGCATGCCATATTTTAACATGAACATAACTGATGCTTTAAAAAACTATGAAGGGTATTATAATTTTATACTAAAACTAAATTTAAAACAATGAAAAAACCCTTAAGACAACATGTAGAAAGAAAAAAAAAACAGTAACAGAAGTGAACGATTGCATAATTGTGGCAATCGTATTAGTAATTGCGACAAAAACGAAATATGGAGGTAATCAAGTGAAGTCACTAGCACTTTATTCCACAGTACTTGTGTATACATGTACTTACAATGTACCCAAGAGAGTACTGGTAATATAAAGTAACTACAGTACAAGTAGTAGGGTAAGGTTTAGGGGTAGACTCATGGTTAGTACCTTGTTCTTCCCTAGTTATTGCAAATACTACAATAAGTACACAGTATGTACACGAGGAACAGGACTGTAAAATAAAGTGCTACCCACTTCTTTATGTTTAAGACAAAAGTGATTATTTCAAAGCAGATTTATAGTATTAAACAGGACAGAAAAAAAAAGTTTCCCCTGACCTTTCCGCACTAACATATTCCTCTTCAATAGGAACACAGGGTACTTTTCCCAGTCGAACGCCTGTCATAATGTCTCTAAACTGCAGACCCAGGTTCTCTCCGGTGATGGTGAGTCTGGTTCCACCTTGCCGTGGTCCGGTCTCAGGAAACAGCTGTACAGTGAGTTAAACAGAGACATTAGTTTGCAGACAACTAGGGCATTTTTTTGAAATTCGGATATCTGTAGAACATATAATGGACCTCTGGTCAGTTGACAGGTCTTGGCATTGAACCCTGTAGCTCCTTATAATCTCGCAGTTACAATACAAACTCAGATGCCTTGCATTTTAATGGAGACAAATCACCCCTCGGCACAGGAGAGCAGAAGCCCCTGATGCTGGGCTTGGTGAGACACCTTCCTCCAACCCCCTCCTCCATCCATCCTCTAATTGAAACTTATTACCCAGGCTCCCGGATCCACGCTTCAGAGCCGCATGGCGCAAGGCAGTAGGATAATGTGATTTATTTAGCCGGATTATTCTCCGTAACGAGGACAGGTGTGGCATGACAAAACAAATATGGTGAATGATGTGCAGTGGTAACAGCAGGATGGCGCCCTGTAACAGCCATCATGAGGTAATTACAGGTACTCTATACGCCTGATCTCTCGACCACAAGGTCTCCACAGAAATCTGGAGCCGGGCCTCGGATACATCATTGCCACAATGGCTGGGGGCCTAGAATGGAGCCCTGGGGGACCCCTTTGTGTAAAATTGTGTAGCATAGCAAACCATATATTCAACAAGTGTGAAATGAGAATATTTGCAATAAAAAAAAAAATGTTTTTCATTTTGTTAGTGCCTCAGTCACACTAACAACTGAAAAATAGTTCTCTTTCAACTGGAATCGAAATTCAAACTGGCCACACAACACAGGAATTTGGAGTAGAATTTGATCTGAAATGGAAGGAAAATATGAGAGGCATTTTCAATTCAGTTCTGAATGGTGTATGTATAACTGGTTAAAAGTTGGGCAACTCAGACTGGTTTGGCTGACTACTTGCAACTTACGTATGCCTTGGACAAGGCTGGGAATATTGATACAATGATCACTGGATTCACAAAATTCCATAAACAGCACAGGCTGGTTGCTTCACGTATTGATAAAAAAATAATGCAATGTAGAGCCAACTTAATGCAAGCCTTGCAAAACTCTAGTAAGCCCAGGAACTGGTCAGTACAGTTATCATACCTCAGTCTACACTGCAATGTCAACACAACAGCCTGAGAAGCAAAATTAAAAATTAATCTAAGCTAGAACATTTTGATAGAGCATGTACTGTAATACAGTTGTCTTGACCTGAAAATCGCAGAATTTAGACTGAAGCCTGTCGCTCGGGATTACAGTAAAATTAACCTACATTAGATGTCTTTTATTATGTTCAAAAAAACAATTTATACGTTTCTAATTAAATCAGCCTTAGAGCGAAATGATAGATAAAAATAATATCTCTCAACACAAGTGGGAGAACACTAATATACACACACGCTCTCCCCCAGGACCTTGTTAAATTATACACAGTTAAGTAAATCTCCCTTCATTATCAGCTCTGGGTAACGATACATTTCAAAAAATATATGCAATTACTGAGATTAAAGTGCACCAGAATGCATGAAGCCTCCTGCCGATTTCCAGTGGCGAGATTATTACTGTTTGTGTGTCGCATTCCCCCAGCCCTCCGCCAATAGGTGGGAGGATGACAATGGAGGAAGAGTGGGAGGACTCAGAAAAGATGGCGGGTGAAAAGAATAGAGGCAGATTGGGGCGTCTAAAGACCCCTGTTTTCCAGATCCCATCCGCCCACAAGCCACCTGCATGGTTGTGTGAGGCTTAAGCTTTCCTGATGTTGCGTTTGTCTGCCTGTTTGTCTGTCTTTCCCTGATCTTCATCAGCAAGGTGTCTTTCATCTTTTGGCAAACACAGAAATGCAGCATGGGTAAAATCTAAAGAAAAAAAAAATAACAGTTGGCGACAAATTGCAGTCAAATTCCACTGGTTGAAACATCTACTTGCGCTGTTCAGCCAGACACGCAACACAGCTCTGTCTGGCACCCCCATTTTCTGCACGTCTACGGCTGCATGCTTCCTGATGTAATTGAGGTTAAGTGTCTTTGCTTACGGGTACAACAGCTTCACTTGGGATTTCACCCAGAAAACCTCCTATTTATAGAGCCTCCACCAATCTGCTGAAGAATGGAAAAACGCATCAAAGTTCTGCCATATCTGTCGCTTCAGTTATGTAGCTTTCCGGGGCCCTAATTTGCTTCCTTTTTTCCCTATTTTCCCATCCAATATTACTAGTTTGTAGCATATGTTCTCAAATCCCTCTCCCCCTAAGCCAATCTTAGAGCCTCATATAGACCATAGAGTCAAAAATTGGCTTTTTGAACAGAGTGATGCCAATAAAGAATACAGCATAACGAAACAAGGAGGGGAAAACAGCCTGTAATTGGTTTCAGAGGGGTTGTTTTACATGTAGCTCGGTGGCGTCCAATCATGGCCAGACTTGGATGGGCGGCAGCAGAAGTCTGTCTCCCTAAAGGAATGTGAGGCTTAAGAGCATTTTCATTTGTTACCTACATAAGGAGAACGCATAACTAATCAGCCAATCAGAGTCCTACCGCCTCCCGTTGCCTGTCTGACTTCATCTTGTTGTATGAAAAGCAAGGCAGAACAACATGTATATTTTACATATTTCACTGTCAAAGCTTATCAGAGCTGCTTACTGTTGACAGAGGTGTGATAAGAGTGTGTGTGTGTGTGTGTGAGAAAGAGAGAGAAAATCCCAGATAAAGAAAAGGTTGTTTGCTATAAGAAACCTTACTGTTGGACCCGGTTAGGTGCATTTTCCTCAGCTGTAATTAGAAATGGAGAGAATCTACACTCTGAGCAAGTTAATGTGATATTGATGCCGAAGAAAAAAACAAGAGCTAGGGAGCAGCTTAGGAAGGTCTTTTCCTCATGATTGTCAGGGTTTCTCTACTCGCCATGTTGCAAAACATATGGTACTGCCATTGAGATGAATGGGAAAGCTAACAGCTAGCTCTCTCCAGGTATTATGAACTACTATGGCCTTAGAATAAAATAGCACAACTCTGACGTCAGCAGACAGCTTCAACTGAGACGTAAAACAGCAGACAATAAGACAGACATAAAGCAAATTCAATTACTACTCATACCCAGGGGTCTCTCTGAGGAGACAGAGACAGAAAATCCCAGTTTAAATACTCTATTCCAAATGAAATTTGAAGCTTATCCACAGGCTAATATACTAAGTCACACGACTCTGATGTGAATGGAAGAGAAGCAAGGGAATGAGAGTGGAAGGAAAGGACAGACTGCAAGAGTGTATAGGATAGCATAATGTTAATTGTGTTAAGATATTATATATCAAATTAACGCTCTGGCTCAATAAATTATTTGTACTGTTAACTAAAATGTATTTAATAAAGTTAATTTTAATTGCAAAAAAGCTGAAATGTGATGATTTTTTTTTTCACATTTAAACATTGAAATGAATGTATTAAAATTACTAACCAGATAACTTAAACTAAAATACAAATGTTAACACAAAACAAAATTGCTTAACATAAAAGTATATTCTTACTAAAAGTTAACAAATTAAATATAAAAACAAACAAACAAAAATATTAATAAATACTAGAGCTGATATTTTGACAAAGAAATGAAACCCTAAGTATGCTAGGCAAACTAATGATGGTAAATATCCCCACTGACTATTTAGTGAATGGTTTGATTTGCATTGCTAAATATCAAATTATCATTCTCAAAATTTGAATTAAACCATTGATTGCCACAGTGCCTAATACTGGGCCAACTGGCTACTAACTCTCTTTTATTTACTCCACAAAGACAAATTTTACTCACATTTGGCGAGTGTTTATTTTGGACCTTATTCACAACCCTTCTGTATTCCCTCTACTAACATCAGAGCTGTACCACAAATGCCCAAAAATGAGTCTGTGAAGGAAGTACAGCCTGCGTTACTGTTTTACACAGTTTTGTTGGTTTGAACAAATGAATGCATTGTATTTCCGCCCTTTCATAACTTTGTTTTCATCACCGTAACTCAAGACCCCCTTTTTTTGCAATTACATTTGGTCAAGAGGGAATTTACAATGCTTAATGTCATGTGTTGACGCATGAACAACACATGTCTGATCTGAGAAAGGAAAATCTGTAAATGACTACTAGAATTTACTTTTTTTGTTCACATAAAGCTATCGTATGACTTCAGAAGACTTGGTGGTTCAAACCGATTAGCTGATTCCATGTGAACTGAAAACAAGCATACACCATTCCCTTTCTTTGTCTCTACCTCTTCCTTCATTCAAGCTTTCAGCTCTGGTTATAGAGCGATAAGTAAGCAGAGAGACAGGCATGAGCTAACGGATTAGCAACTGTGCCACTGGCAATTACCCAGTATCAGGGGCTAATCTTACTGAGAGACACCGCTGTCTCTCAGACTGCCAGCTGCCAGCACTGGCACACCGCAGTATATTAGCATCAATACACCGCTGCATGGCAATAAAAGCACAGCGAGAGATTTTGGCACGGCCTCTGTAGAAAACCTAAAATGGAGGTCTATTGTTTCTTTTCTTAAATGAAGAGCGTCTGTGTTATAGAAACTAAGAAACAGTACACCATCGTTAGCATACAGGAAGTACACGTATGGCTGCTAAAGTTTTATAATGAAGCTACTAAACTTGTATGAGACATATTAGGAAATATGACACTAAACTTACAATGAGGACTTGAAAAAAACTAAATACATAAATACTAAACCTTTAAATCTACACTAGCGTTCAACCATTCTCTTTTTTACTTTTACATTTTTGTTTACTTATTTATTTATTTTTGGGGAAAAAATAATTTGATTTAGTAAGGATGTACTGAATCAATCAAAAGTGACATTTATAATGTTACAATATTTCAGCAGAGAATCCTGAAAAGAGTGTTTCACACAATTTTCACAAAAATATTAAGCAGCAAAACTGTTTTCAGTGTTGAAAATAATATGAAATGTTTCTTGAGCAGAAGATCTCCATATTAGAACGATTTCTGACGTTTCTTTTGAAGACTGGAGTAATGATGCTAAAAACTGCCATAATATT
Source organism: Enteromius radiatus (assembly GCA_032357445.1). NCBI lineage: Eukaryota > Metazoa > Chordata > Actinopteri > Cypriniformes > Cyprinidae > Enteromius > Enteromius radiatus. The sequence goes on from JAUCMS010024910.1 coordinate 10,417, forward strand.
TAGCAATATTTCTGTACTGTATTTCTGATCAAATAAAAGCAGCCATGGTGTGAAAAAAAACAGACATTTGAAATATCTAACTGAATTGTGAAACGTAGTGTAAATGCTTACTTTTTTTTTATTGATGCTTTGCATTTCTGATTTTACATGCCCTGAAAAATGGTCCCATTCACTTCCATTGTAAGTGCCTCACCATAGCCTTGATTCTGAAGGACACTTTTATTTGTGGTAATCAACATTACGCCACAAATACAGTTGACTGAGCTTAATTTTCATTTAATTTATATTTAATTTGATTTCTTTAATATCCATAGTTTTCCGCAATGGTGCAATTTAGGTACAGTACAAAAGGAAACATGAAGAAAAACCTTATAGAGCCAAAAAATGCACTTTGCTGAACATAGGATGCAAAGCACCACTGAAGAACCATCAACACCGCTCCGCAAAAACAACACCTGTTAAATGCTCACACAATATAAAAGTGTGTTTGACAGCCTTGTAAATACTGAATGTGTTAAATGGGGTGTGACAGAATGGGAGCGGGTGCTACCTTGTTGATTTTGGGGTGCGCGCAGCGACTGTTTCCTGCGCTGGGGTGCATCCAGATGCTCTCTGGAGGAGCACACTCCTGTCTCAGCGAACACTTCTTCTCCTGCACGCACCAGCCGCAGTCGAACCGAGGATCCGCTTTCAAACACATCCCACAGCTGTCCCGCATGGCGTAACACTTGTACAGGTGCGCTGCCGAGAGAAAGAACGATAAAGACAGGGATAAATAAGCATGCAGAGCAGAGGATAAAACCTATGATCGCACATCAAATGAATTCTATATTAATGAGCCAAGTTGCCTGGCAACCATAAATCGTCTACAGTTGAGCTAATGAACTATATTACTCGACTGAAGAAGTGTTTATCGTCATTATTAGACTTAATAAATGTGATTATTGTTTAAACACCAGTGTGTCTTTTTGATATTGCTGTTGCCACTGCTTTAGTTACAGTGATTTACCTGCATCTCACAATAAGTCTAAATAAACCCCTTTTACTGTGGTACAATCATGTAAATCTTTATAAGTGGCGTGTTAAATTAACAGAAAATGGCAACAGATGGTATCTTATGTAACACAAATGCATCTGAGAAGCTTCTAAACACTATATATTATGGTATTTATATGGTATTCCAAGGTATATGAAAGACTACTAAGGTAAATATCTAGTTGGTACCATGGTACCTTTTTATTTGAAGTTCAAAGCATTCCTCATATTCCAGATATTCTAATAGTTGTATCACTGCCAAATATATTTCTATTCTAACAAACCATCCATCACTGGAAAGCTTATTTATTCTCTTTCAGATGATCTTTTATAAAGTTACCCTTGTGACTGGTTTTGTGGGTCACAAACACAACCAATACCTGCTAATCATGTGATTTGTTAAGCTAGAAAAATGAAAGCACAAATACATTCTGCTATGTTCTTGATCTAAAATGTTACTTTAGTTTCCTTTCACTATAAAATGACAGAAAGTGTGATTAAAAGCTGGATGATGTATGAAACAAAGGTATCACCTCAGCTACAGCTAACAATTATCAAATTACAGATGTTAAATTCCCATTGTGAAGAGAAAGATGACAGCTTCAGGGGACTGGGTGAATGTTCTGCTTGCTGGGCGTCTTAGACTGCCGCCGGACTTCAAAGGAGACAGTGTATCCATCCGTCTCAGGCGCATGCTAATCTGATTAGCCACGGCTAAGCTTAAAAGTAGCGCTGCGCTAATTAAACTGAACCAAATGAATGATTTAATTACATTAACATTTCCACTTTACAGCAGGGCAAAGCTGGGTCTTTTTCTCTTGCAGCATGGTGAAGATGGATACATTTATTGTGCTTTAAAGACAGGGCTGAAAGAGAGATTTGGGCCATTTCTCAACATTCTGAAAACAAGACAATTTGCAAGTTGCATAAGATGCTAAGAGTAGTTTAAAAAAAAAAATATATATATATATATATATATATTGAATTAATCTTTAAACCCATTTTGTTTTCTTGCTCTATGTGTTTTTTTTTTTTTGGTTGTTTATTTTGTTTTTTGTTTAGTTTTTTGCAAGACATGCTTTTAAGACATACTAACTTATATTTATTATTATATACCATTCATAAGCTCTAGCTAACTACCTAACTAACCAAATAAAGTAAAGGAAGAATTATATTATGCCCACCAAAGCTGCATTTATTTGATCAAAAATACAGTAAAAACTAAATATTGTACATTTATAACTACTGTTATATTTTGTTAAAATTGTATTACTATGATTACAAAGCTCAATTTTCACCAGCCATTACTCCAATCTTTAGTGCCACATAATTGTTTAGAAACATGTATTATAAATCATCTGTATTAAAAACTTGTGCTGCTTAATATTTTGTTAAAACTGTGATACATTTTTCAGAAATCTTTGATAAATAAAACATTCAAAAGAAAAGAGTCTTCTGGAACATTATAAATGTCTTTGCTGTCACTTTTGATCAAACTTTTGAAAGGACACTTTTTTTAGCCACTCCAACCAAAGTGAAGCATACATCTGTGCTACCTTCAAAAACCGACCAGACAGGATATTACAAAAACATTGGATCTGAAAGTAGTATTTTTTACGTTTCGCAGACAGCAAAGAGATGAGAAAAAGAAGAATGGAAATGTGTGTCGGTCAAGGTGCTAAGATCTTGATTTGACCCAGGTGTGGTGATCAATTGGATGATCCTCTAGAGTCACTGTTCACTCACAGCTCTCTCTAAATAGCTCTTTACCAGCCTGACACTTGAAATATTAGCAACAAATGGACCTGGACTCGACTCAAAATGACCGAAGACGTCATCCTGAGTTATTTGAAGAGACAAGTTGATGGGGATGTGAACCCAAAACCACATGTTCTCTGCTGCCACCCTTTTCATTCTTTCCCCATGAGGGTTTCACATGGTTTCTTATTGTTTAGCAGCAGCGAGCTGCAGTCACAGCTCAGGAAGGAGCAGATAAGCTGTATGGAGAGCAGTGAGGCCTGACATGCAGCCAGGCATAAAACGGACCTAATTTGTCTTCACAGACATACTGGAGAAGAGGTGTGGATACACAAAAAAGCGACTACAGAAGAGCGGATGTGACTTTTACCTTGGATATTGTAGGGGTTGTCAATGATGAAATCGCCATTCCACACAACTGAGAGATCCACCGGCAGGTCGCTGATATCATTTCCTTCATAGTCATACTGGAGAGAGAAGGAAAACAAAGAAAGATAGACATGATTCTAAGCTGTTCTTCACACTTGATGTCTTCTTAGTGTTTTGTACAGTATGAGGCCTAATCAAGGAGAAATCCTGTCATAAAAGGGTTAGGTTTTATAACAGATAATAGGTGTTCTTAAACAATTTTCAATAAATATTTTATGTCGACATTTTTAAGCCTGTGAAAGATTGCAAATTGATCTGTAGTGTTCATGAGGGAAATATGGATTTTAATATGAGTCACGGCTTTTCCAATCCGATTTCTCCTGCTTATCGCCATCATTTCCTGCCTCTAAAGTCTGTCTATCCACCATAAAAGACAAAAAGGCAGAAAATAAAACTAGTAAATGACACAATGGGCCGCTGTAGCTCGCAACATTTTCAGATCCGATTACTCCCACTTTTTATCATGGCTTCCTGTCCTTGCTCTACTGTTTATCCACTAAAAAGACAAAATACCAAAATGTGAGAAAAATGAATCTGAAATAGGCTCTAGACATTACTCAGTCCCATTACCCTCTCCATTGTTTCCACCCACTAAAAAAAAAGAAAAGAAAAAGGAAACGTGTTTTGTTTCTAAACCAATTATTTTTATTTTTAGCCATAATGTCATGCCTTCTATCTACTAAAAACACAAAAAAGCCGAAAACAACAGCAACCATCTCATCAGAGTTCAAACTTTACCATTACCCACACTTCTTTTCCTGTGCTTTCTTTACATTTAGGTACAATTTGTGAAAAATAGACAAAATGGTAAAAATGTGAATTCAGCTGTACTGTTGGAAACTGTAGTTTGAATTTGGCTTGCAACAATTCTTTATTCCTATTGCTCATGCATCTCATGCATTTTCCTGTCCTCTTTCTCCATGCATGAACTGTACGTAGGTAAAATCTGTTACAAAGGCTCAAAACAACACTAAATAAAATTGCTAGACACACTGAGCCCTGATGCTTCTGCAAGACATGAGAGTTTGAATCTGACAGTATCTGTCCATCCATGAAAATGACCAAACTGGTCTCACGGCATAAACATACCTTGGTGCACTTTTTAGCGAGACATGAAATATGTACCAACAAGTATATATCACTGCAATTTTCAAATGAAATGAAGACAGTAAAACTCACCTTTTATTCCTTTTTACACAAATTCACAGTTTTGATTAATATAGCGTATCATCATGTTATGACTTCAAAACAATATTAATATGTTGGGAGATTTGAAAAATGATGCTTTTGAATGTTAGCATCACACATATCCAGCTTCATATTTAAAGGTGTTCATAGACAGTAGGTTTGTTCGGTAGCTCACGGAGTACAACGTGCCAGATTTCACATATTGAACCTGTGTTTTAGCACCACTCATTGGACATTTTTCTTTCAAACTGCTGCTAAATGTGCAGTAAGGCACATAAAATTGGTGCTGCACAAAAAGTGCACAGAGGTACATATTTTTACGAGACCAGGTAGAAAACGACCTAAAATAAAACAAAAAACACAGAACAACAAACAAATCCTCCAAACACATGTAAGTGTGCATCCTGCCAATTGGACGTAACTCTATTGCTGTGCAGCGTATCAGTGATTTACTGCACTGATTCTGACATGCATCTGGGGGCTGCCGGGATGAAGAGCGCTCAGAAAAACGCACGCAAACCATGTTCTGGTGCACAGCTCGAGCTCAGCCCGGCTGAAATGGCAGCGAATGAATGAAACATGCTGGCTTATCTCGCTCCATGTAAATCTTGCCATTTAAGTGTGTATCCTTGAGAGAGAAAAAGAGAGTGAGACGGATAAAACGGAGAGAGAGCAACAGAGTGAGACGGACACCGAAGGAGAGACAAGTCAGGATTCTCATCACGCAATTGTGAGACTGTCAGATCAATATGGGGGGAGGTGAAAACACTCCACCCTGACAGCAGCCTCCTCTCTACGGCCCCTCTCATTCACACACACTCCTGATAAACAGCAGCAGACATCCCACACACTTACAGACCAGGTTCTAGTATCAGAAAGCGTCTCATCAAGCAAAGCTACTGACTCAGAACCAGCACGCAGAGAGAAATGTGATTTGTCTGCATGGCCCAGGCCGTTTCTGGATGAGCGGAGGGGTCGGAAAGAGGAAACGAGACGGAAACTGGGAGGAAGATGGGGCCAAATAGATGGAGGGTGTGTGGGTGAGCTCAAAAATCTAAATTACAGAGTGGAAGCCATTAATTTACACATGAAACAAGTGGCGGAGTTTAGGCGTGAAGCGTGTTGCCTGGACGTAAGTGAAATTGGCATTTCCAATTTGCTTTCTGACACATCTCATTTGGTTTCAACTGTCTCTAACATACACACACACGTGCACGCACACACACATAATAGTGACCACTGAAATTGAGGTAGTTTTTTTTTTTTTTTTAAGACTACTTGAACATACAAATAACATGTCAAATCAGTTTTTGTGCATTTCAAATGTGTAAAAATAATATAAAATTAAAGTAGCATTAACATTATACCTTTACATCATTTGTCATTATTCGCTTAGCCCCATGTCGTTCCAAACCTGTAAAAGTTTTTTTAGTTATTTTAGATGAAAACCTATATAAAGTTACTGTTGAACCACTGACGGCAGATGGAGTATTCTGATGACGTCTTTCATACTTTTCTGGACCCTGACAGTGATCATTACCTGGCAGTCAATGGGACAGTCACAAGCCTCCTGGACTTCATCTAAAATATCTTAAATTGTGTTCTGACGATGAACCAAGCTTTTACAGGTTTGGAACAACATTTTAGTTAATAATAACATCCAGCTTTCAAAACAAGGAAAATCTCTGAATTATTCCATTGGGCTGGACTTCTCTTATTTCTCTCACTGAAATCTTCCTCACATCTCTTTCATGTGTACTTCAAACTTTACCTCTAATGCTTTATTCACTTCCAAAAAAGCATCCTCTTCCTGTAGGATCGCTTCTAAAGACAGAAAATGCACAAGGACATATGTATTTATTATCTTTCGAAAGCATTCTGAATTATCCATCGATATATAATAATTGTTTGGAATGAACCGAAGTTGGTTCAGTGCAACAAGGTAAACGTTAAAGAGTAGACTAGTGAGCATAGGACCGGCTTTGTTCACACGGCACATTAATCAGTTTTTTTCCCATTAAATCTGATCTTTATGACTTTACCTGTCTGTCAAGTTACAAGTGATGAAATCAGGTCAGTTTGTTCTGACAGTGTAGTCAATATCTGGTATATCCACTTGGTTGCCGCGGCACTGATTTAAGTGTCAGTGCGACGGCGAGAGACTTACTTCTACTATAACTGAATAGCTGTCACAGTGGAAAGCGAAGGCGGAAAACTGAAAATTGCCTTTGCTCATGTCCATCATGACACCTTGCCATGATGAACTCACGAAGCACATCAGACGACATAAACATCAGAGGGATTACAGCATTATTGACACGCTCATGCTTACAACCGCGTCTGAAAAATCTCACACGTTCACCATTTAATAGATGAACGCCATATCTGAACTAACGTTCAAACATCTGGGGTCGATACGTTTTTGTTAGTTTTTTGTTTTTTTTTCAAATATTAAAAAAAATAAAAATAAACATCTAAAAAGTATGCTCACCAATTCTGCATTTATTTGATCAAATATTAACAGTCATTTTTTCAGTCATTACTCCAGCTATCAGTATCACACAATTCTTCAAAAATAAAATGAATTTTTTTATTATCAGTGTTAAACTCAGTCATGCTGCTATTACTGTGGAAAGTGGTAGAAAGTTCAAATAACAGCTGTTTGTAATAGAAATGTTTTGTAACATAAATGTCAGTGTTACTTTTGATTACGTTAAACTGTTTTTGCTTTAAATAATATAAAAATCTAATAATAATAATTAAAAAAAATTACTATACGTAATATATCCATCTATTTACCTATATATGCTATACATACCTTTGTTGAAAAAACTGCTTTTTTCTTTAAAAAGGGCCTAGCTAACACTATTGTTCTCTTTTCTTTTTCTATTCTATCTACTTCATATATATATATATATATATATACACACAGCTACACGATTCTGCATAAAATGAGAATTACAATTTTTTTCTTTTCAGTCGAAAAGAAATTAATGTTTTTGAGGAAAACATTCCAGGATTTTCCCCCATATAATGGACTCTATTGGGACC
>JAUCMS010024966.1:0-17872 GCA_032357445.1 Enteromius radiatus
CAATAAATCCGCCCTCCGGGGTTTGTGTTCACTACAACTCCTGTGTCTTGTCGTGCTCTCTAGCGCCAGGGATCACAATATACAATACTTTTTATTTGAGCTTTTTATTTAAAATAAGTGTAACCTGTGTTTATTTTGATGTATTAAAGATGTTAAACATAACAGTTTGAGGACTTACATTTAAGTACATTTCAACCATAGACATATGGACAGTATGGGATAGTGAAGCTCATTCATGGTACTAAAATAACACTGGTTCCACTGCAATTGGGATGCTGTCTTATAAGACATCTGCCTATAAAGGCAGCTAAGAAGCTCACTAGGTTATATGTGTGAGAGAGACAGAGATGTGGGCAGAGAAAAGACCCTGAGGGGAAAGAACAGAACTGAATCAAGGACAGCGGGAAGGAATATCTGTGCAAATCAGATCCAAGTCACTGCAATGTAGGTCTGAAATGAAAGCCAGTGCTGTACATGCTGAACTACCGATGATGGATCACACCTGTCTCACTTTGCAGCTTTCATGTCATTTTTTGGAGCACCTGACTGATGCATCGTGGCTATCCAACATGGTAAACTCATCTAGTAGAATCTAGAAAGCTCATCCGCAGTAGTGTTGGTGAAATTAATGCATGTTGTGGAATTGGGTATCCCTTTAGGAAATTAAAACCGTCTTAATGAGCACATATTCAACATATTTTCATGTGAAAAAAAATCAAGGCCAGACAGGTGGTTTGTCAATGACAGTAACAGGTCTACAGGCATTACATTAAAGCTGGTGATTGCAAGCACATTGTAGCATCACAGACACCCAAAGGAAAGGAAAAATCACAAATGAGGTATTTTTTAATATGTTATTAATATTATATGTAGTTTAATATTAATAATATTATGGTGTAATTATAATATTTCATTATAACCTACATAAATGGTTCAGTGAATAAGCTGGTTATATTAATATGTATTATATAAATAATTCTTTTTTTTTGTTTTAGCAAGGATGCATTGAATTAAGCAGTAGAAACATTTTTAATGTTACAAAAAATAAATCAATTTCAAATAAATGCATAAAAATCATGAAAAAATGTGCATGCAAAAAGTTCCTGAGATATACAAAAATATATATAAAGATAGTTCTGTGTGTGTGTGTGTGTGTGTTATACACCCTAATAATTTAAATAAGTTCAATAAATTCTTCATGAGATACAGCAGGGGCAAAAACATCTTATTAAAATTAATCCACTGATATACACCACCTGTTAAATAAATATATAAATAAATAAGAAAAACAGATTCTTCAAAATTAGTCAAGTGATGTACAATCCTGTTTTCCCAGCATGCTCTAAAATGGCATTTCCAGTATATTCTTTGCAGCTATATGAGACGTCAAGTGGCAACATCTCTTAGACCCACAATGCAAATATCATGCATAACAAATAACTTGACTGCAGAGTCTCTTTGTGTTAGTATCTGTCGGTCCGTTGGATGTATCCAGCAGTGCATGTGATAGTCCAAGAGTTAACGCCGGGGTTACATTTAATTACAGGCCACGGTTCCCCACGCATGGAATATTCCTCCCCTTGTGAAAAGAAAATTAATTGCATGAAGCTTAAAGCTCATTATGAGGTTTATTCTGCCCAAAGCCATGCTTATCGCCATCTATGATAATGAAGTATCCCATAATCCCTAGAATGATGGATATGGAGAATTCATTATGTTTTGCAGAATGTTGACAGGGGAGAGCCTCATGTGAGGTGCACGGGAACACAAGACAATATTCTGCACATGGAAAAAGAGATCTGCATTGCTGATTTAATGTTTTGTCTGCATCCAAGTTGAGTTGTTTTTTCATTTCCTTGTAATTTTCTTCCTACGCAGTGCATGTAGCCACAGTTTGATGTTTATATTTTGAAATCTTTACTCTGGCATTGTTCTGTCACATTGGGATCTAGGCAAAAACTAATAAACATTGACTAAGAGTGCATCCACCACACAATACCACTCAATCACCCTGGAACTAATCTGAGATGCCCGAAGAAGAGGGATCTGGATTTAGCTGAACCAGATCAGGACATCTTAAACCAGCTTAAGGTGGTTAGTTGGAATCTAAGCCTAAGACAGCAAATTGTGATGCTTGAACTGTGATTTGTAATGTAGGGTCAATCTGACAGCTATCCTGGATCTTCAGTGGTAAAAGTGAAGATTAAACCAGGGTTAAACCAGCTGAGACCAGCAAACCACCTGGTTTAAGCTGTTTGTTTTCAGCAGGGCAAAGAACTGACACTGTTTACAAAAGGAAGGAAGGTTTGAAGGAAAGCATTAAAGTCAAAATTAATCCAGTTTATTAATATATTAATTTAAATGATTTGTTAGTGATTGTTATAACCGAAAAGTAAATACAAATAGTAAAAACGAACATTAGGTAATGTGCTAATGAATAAACATGAATGAACAATATTGAGAATTTTTGTTTAAATAGTGTTTGTATGTCTGGTAATAGTAATGGAATAATTGTTGTAAAAATGTTGCAGTGTCTATTCAATATTTCAAGGACAAAATCAAGTCTTGCACTTTTGGAAATATGTTATGGAAATAAATTAGTTGTGAACACTTTTTGCATTGATTTTAAACAAGAGCCCTTAGTTGCCCTGTACAGTAGTTGCAATGACTTTCCTTACCATTACAGAAACTGTATTTGCTCATTAAAAGGCAGTAATGTCACTGTAGGTAGATAAATCAGAACAATATTTTTAGAGATGTATACGTTCTTGAGATATAGGTTACAAAGGGGATTTCACAGCAGTAGTAATATCGAATTTGCTTTGACTGTGCTTTTTTTTTTTTTTTTGGAGCAAAAATAAATGTGCCAAAAAGAGGGTCAAGCAGCGATGCTGTAGAAGAACCATTTGGTTCCCCAAAAAACCTTTCAGTGAACAGTTGTTAAAAGAACAATATTTTAATGTAAAACATTTTAATATTCTAACCTTTCTTTTCCACTATAAGGAAACATTTGTGGAATGGAAGTTACATGGATTGTAATGGTTGGCAGTGACTATTATTAGCTATGTGTCCATCCATCTCTTTTATTTATAGGTGAGGGTGATTTTTAGATATCACATAACAAAACACTGACCAGAAACAACAAGTTGTCCATATAAAAATGTGCCAAGTTTGTCATATTATCGTCAAAGTGCAAAGTTTGTCATTAAAGTGATTTGATATGATCACCTTTCATAACTTTCTCACAAGATTGCATTCCCAGGCATCCAAGCGCAAGATAGCATGACTGCATTTGTTATTGTGTTTTGCCTGTGCGCTCTGAGACACAAGTTATTTATTATCTAAGGAAAAAAAGCCACAGGCTTCCCCGGGTACAGCAGCTTGAATTTTTTTTATTAATATTTTGCACTACAACTGACAGTTTTATTCTCTTGAACGCATGGAGTAGAAACAGTGCTTTATTTGTCAAGGTTTTTGTGCATAAGTTAAATAGGCAACCTATTATTTCCTTTTTTTTAACTAATTTTAAAACAAATCTCTGATGTCCCCAGAATGTGTCTGCGAAGTTTCAGCTCAAAATACTCAACAGATCATTTATTTTATCATTTTGGAAAAGCCTAATTTGAGTGGAAGCAGAAATGTGCTGTTTTTGTGCATGTCTCTTTAAATGCCTCTCAGTACAGTACTAACTGTATACTGTTGTCTATGCTATGACTCAGGGCGTGGTCTCTGTTAATATGACAGAGTTCGTCAACAGTTGTGGGTGGGGCTTGTAAAATGTGACGCCTTTCTATAAACTGCTTGTTCTGAGGCACTGCTTATGATTTATGGAGATTGAAAAAAGAGCCAGTGGATTTTTATCATTATAGGGTGGTTGTGTACACACACTGCCAACAAATATTTGTGTTCAAATAATGAGCATATTAGGTGCCTGCTCTCATAAAAATATGTACCTCTGTGCACATGTTGTGCAATACCATTTTATGTACCTTAATGCATGTTTTGCCACAGTTTCAAAGAGAAATGTCCACTGAGTGTCACTAAAACATAGATTCAATACGTAAACACTGGACATTTTTATTACATTGATATAGGTACAAATAGCTGTGTTTTTATTACGTTGCTTCAGGTACGTATTGCAACAGTTAAGATTTCAAATATCCGGGGACTGTCGCTAAAAGTTATTGTTGGAAATTTGCCCTGCACCAAATCCAACCCTACCCAATAGTGTTAACAAATCCAAGATGTTGTTGATGCAGCCATTACATTTCAGCTACCTTTTACTCAGATTGAAACTGTTTTGCTGAACAGTAGTCTATGAAAACCCATATGAAGCTGGATATGTGAGATGCTAACACTCAAAAGCATTAGTTTTCAAATTTCCTAGATTGTTTTGAAGTCATAACATGATATTCTTCAATTAATTGTGCGAACATTAAGCTTTATTAATCGAAACTCATGAATTTGTGTCAAAAGGAATAAAAGTTTTACTACCTCTAGCGTTCTAGATACAGTATGCACTCCAGACTGCAGAGATATGTGGTATATATTTCATGTCTTGCTAAAGAGTGCAGGTATTTATGCCATGAGACCAGGTGGTCACTGTGATTTTTCCAAGTAAGACATGATCCTGGATCAAAATTACTGTCTAAAAATATAGACTTTTCCCAATCCCTACCCCTAAACCTACCCAAAATGTATTGCTAAAATCAGTGGGAAATGAGCTGATTAACAAGGGTGTAGAAGCACCTAACCCTGATCATAAGCCTAAAACAGATGCTTCCTGAAAAATTATCCCTCAGATCTGATTGGTTGATTTGAATGTTGTTCCAGGATCAACAAAGATGTTGAACAAGGAACATCTTGTACTTGGTGAAATCATGCTCATGAGACGAGGTAGCCTTTAACAGTGTAGCTATTTAAAATAGTCTCCTAAAACTGTGTGTGAAGTGAATCTGTGAAGTGATGCCACTAAAACGAACTGCTAAATCTGTGGTTTCCAAAACCTTTGACCTTTGACCAATGTAATCTCTATTACAGGGCCATTACTATGGCATTGATCGAAATTTTCTTAACAAGTCCGTCTACATCTCTTGGCTTAGTGTGGCTTACAGGGAGGGTGATTGGAAGTGACAGACAATCTGCGGTGGACTTTCAGGTTGGCATCTTGGGGTGCGGATTGGACAGGTGGCTTCAGTCTCCCAGCGGGAGCAGAGCACTCAGAAAAAAACTTTCATCTGGAAACAGCTGCGGTTTCCCACGACAACAGCAACCTGGCCTTGAGAATCTCCAGTGGCCGAGCAGATTGAGTTCTCCTCACAACAGCTCCGGTCCAAACCCGATACCCCACCGCTTTGTGCGAGCTTTTAACGCATGAGGTCGAAGGGTAAATTAGCTTTATCAAATGCTAAACGGAGGGGAGTTTTCTTTCACTCCCTGGGAACAACAACTTGTACAAAGGTGCACAAGGAGTCAAATGTTACCTTGCCACTTAGGTGGTTATGCCGCTAGCCAACTGTGGTGAAAAACAACAGCAAATAGCTATTCATCCCAGCTGGAGCGAGGAGAAAGGGAGGATGTTTATGGAAACGTCAGCCGTTTGAAATGGAGCGGAACAGGTGATCGACAGCAGCAGGATTCAGGTGAAGGGGGTGGGGAGGGTGGACACACAAAATGGGAGAGAGAAAGAGACCAGACAGAAAGACGCATCCTGAAGAAATGTTTTACCACACTCTATAATAAGACTATAATCAATTACCATACAACAAAAGAAGTCTTCCAAGAAGCACCAAGCATTCTAATATCGGAAGATATTTTTATTCACAAAGGCTGAAACAAATATCTTTACTGTGAAATCTTAATGCTGCTCAAACAAGGTCTTGAGTTTGATTCCCAGAGAAGGCATGTACTCATGGTGTCGCTTCAGATAAAAGCATCTACCAAATGCATAAATGTGAAGTGTAAATATTTAAAAATTGCATTCTTTTGGGCTGACACTTTTATTCAAAGTAATTTGTTTTCTAGCCCACATGGTTCGAGAATTCACAGAACAGGGGGAAAGTGCTATGAAGAAAGCCAAGAAAGGAACTGACACAATGGGAATGAAGCTGATGAAATTGGTCCTACATTTGGCATGAATAATTTTGGTACACAATGCAACATTAAGATTACAGGCTGGAGTATGAAAGAAAACCAGCAAGATTAGAAAAGTCCCTTTTTATATGCATCAAAATAAAAAGACAAAGCTGTCTAGTACATAACGTAAGCTTGAAGATGCATCTTGTAAAGTATCTACAGGAGCATCTTCAAGCTTGTCGCGTATGTCATTTCATAATCTGCCAAATTACAGACACCACAGTCTGTATTCTGACAATCTGATGCATATCTACTCCACATTTACACTTCAGAAATCAGAGGAAAAGATTGTTGATTACATTTTTTTATAGTTACGAAATAACAACAATTTCCATTTAATTTCAGTGTGAATGAAATTGAATCTATGATGATTTGTGTGAATTTGTATTGAATTTATCCAAATGTAACGGGACTGAAAAAAAAATCTCAAATCTTTTTGACTTTTTTGTTTTGATTGAATTTGTATTGGATATTATATTTTGTTTTGTGTGATAAAGTGTTTAAATACTAACATTTATCACATTATTTTGTGAATTTGTATATATATATATATATATATATATATTCTGCTAAGGTAGTTTATTATTTTCTTTTCTATATTTGATTCACAATATTGAAAAATTTGTATTGGAGTCATTGTTTACCCATACTGACAAATAATTGTATATTAAATTATACTAGAGTATATTAGAGGTGTTTTTATTTGTTTAGATATATATACTGTATATGATGTAACCTATACAAGTAGGTAGGACAATATTAGGGGAGACAAGAGCAAAAGTAGAACTTAAGTAAGTAGAAAAAACTCAGGGCTCATTCTAAAATTTGAATTTCAATCATGCACCCTATAACAATGCAAATAGAATTTATAAGTCATTGTCAGTTGGGTTCTGAATGGTATGATTTTATGGAAATTTGTAGGTATTACCATGCATGTGCGTAGTCATGTTTTGGTCTTGCTGTAAGGCCTTCAAGAGGGAGACTGAAGGAGCTGGGCAGTTGTGTGATTAAACTGCCAGAGCCCTGGAGAGGTTTTAGTCGGCCTCGATTGGCAGGGAGAGAGGAAGAATGGGTTATGACAGGAACAGCAGTGGTAACAGGGCTTTCATCTGGAAAAGGTCCTCATTAGAGAGGGAGACGAGTATGAGAGCGCAGCTGCGGTCTACCTCCACACATACACACAAACATACGCTCGCTTGCTCGCTAACTACACTCAACTATACTGCACACCAACCCACTCAAACTCAATAAAACTCTTTCCAAAAGATGCAGATTCCAAAAGAAACTGGCATATAGGATTTTAGCACTCTTGAAGAGACACACAGACGCTCTATCTCTCTTTGTCTCCCTCTCTCTCTCTCTCTTCACACACACACACACACACACGCACAGGTAAATAGATTCCTCTGGGGATAGAAATGGGGTGGTCAAAACACTAATGATGGTGAGATGGTGAAAGGTGAGCGGTCAGGTTTCTCTCCGCTAGATTACACAAGCCATTAGGAAAACATTCAGTCACACAACCCAAACTGTGCATGAGTGTACTAATGCAGACATGAATGTCAAACTATAACAAACTGAATTCTTACCTGTGTTTTGGTACATTACCACTGAAAAACTATACGCTGTCTCTATACTCAGCATTTTTAAGCATCAGTGCATGCTAGGAAAAGTAAAGAATGGCATAGTGGGAACAAACATGCAAATGAGGCTGTCAAAACATGAAGGCAAACTAAGAATGTAGAGAACACGATTACAATGCCGTCTAAGAAACATTATTTTGACTAAATCAGACTGCATTGTATGTATAGAGTGCAAAAAGAATGTGTGGCCCCACTGGTTTCACTTTATTTTATGTTCTTAAAATGCACTTACAAAAAAGTACTAGTAATATAAGGTAACTATGATTTAGAGGGAAGTTCAGAATTACTAGCTAGTTATTGTAATTACTACAATATATGTAACATGTTCATGACTTAACATGGCTGTAAAATAAAGTGCTACCCTTTAAATACATAAAAATAAATAAATAAATAAATAAAACGAAAGTAGTTATTGTGTAACATATTGTATTGCAAATCAATCCTGCTATTTCGGTGGAATACAGGTAAGGTTAGGTAAAGGTTTGGTGGTTTGGGTAGGTTTGAGTGTGGGTTAAGGTGTAAGGGATGGGTCTACAGTGTAATTACAATTTTACAGAATGAATTACAAATGCAATTACATGCAGGTAGGTTTTTAAAATATAAAATGTAAAAACATGTACGAACACAATAAGTGCATTATATCAAATCATTAATTTAACTGTTAGGGTCAATTAATATAATGTAGAACCAGACTTGCTTTTTCTCAGTATTCAAGCCATTTTAAATGTAATTTAGTGGAAAAGTACATTTGAGAATAAACTTAATTTCAAATGGTGGACAAAGCAAAGAAAAATTGAAATTGTAATTAACAATTTAATCACATAAGATATTTAGATACATTGCATTTTGACAATAATTAGCATTTTTAAGTTATTGTTGCAAATTATTGTGGGATTGTAAAATATTTCAATATTTAAAAAAAAAGTCTCTGTATAATGATAATGACATAACTACATCTTCATAATAGTCCTTTGATGAACATTAAATAGGAGACATATTTCAAAATTCATATATTATAGGAGAACATTCAAAAGAACACCATTTATTTAAAATAGAAATATTTTGTAACAAAAAAAAATCTTTAACGTTAACATTGTGATCAGTTTATGCATTATTATACTTCCTCAAGTATCATTGGTTTTTCAACATGCAAAAATAATCGACTGTGAGTAATCGGTCATGTTCTTTTTATGTGAATAGAGTTAGTTTGGTCACTTTTAAGGTTCAGTTTCTATTAGGATGCTGTAGAGAATAGAGTAGCTCATTAGTTTCTAGAACACAGCTTACCTCGTTGTCTCAGAGAATAGCTGCATGTTAACATTTTATAATTCACTTTTTAGAATGATCAAATTTTAACAAGTATTCCCTGAGACATTCACTCCTAAAACTGCTATGGTCTGTAATCCAGTTGCATCCAGCCTTCACTGAGTTATCTTTCCCCATCTCTGAAGAAAGACTCATTGGCTCGTTGGGCTCTGAGCTCAGGTGGTTCTGGGAGGAAGATGAAAGGATTGAGGGGGAAAGGTTAGCTGCCTCCCCTGTCTAAGCCAAGGTAACAAAAGCACCATTGTGAGGGTGTCAGATGCATTGTGGCAGCCCTGCGAGGCTTTAAGTGAAGCAAATTCAAACAATGCATTAAAGGAGAGGAGAGCGAGAGAAAGGCAAGAGGGGAAAAAAACAGCAGGGGCCATTTTAAACAGCCTGAACAACAGAGCATCAGATGGAGAAAATGCAGAGTGATTCGAAGGATGTTAGATTACCTGGAGGAATGCCATTGCTGAAATTAAATGATTTCCAGGATTTACATGCATATGAATTTCTACATCGGACCTTACTGTGTATCTGCAATTTCATGAAGTGACAGCGAGGCATATGCACATATATATGAATGCATCTGCACATATTATTAGATTTTTCTGAAGAAAGTATAAGTGGTTCTTGTGTGTGCAAAAGCGCTGGGCACTGTCTAATGCAGGTTGCTAAAGAGTGCACGGTGGTTTCTAGAGTGTTTTGGATAGTTACTGCTTCTCCATAAGGATGTTTAGCAGACAAAACAGCCCCCGTGTTTCTATTCATGCTGCAACAATATGCCTGTCACTTCTCTTTTGAAAGATACATCTTGTTTGCTAAACACCACATTTGTGTTGTTTTAGTGATTACAAAAATCCTTGAGCTGAATTCACTACGATAAACTCAGGTTTAAACATTCACACTTTATTTGTTTAGTGTGTGTAGCTGCTAGTGCAGAGACTTGACATGGACATGTGCAATTTATTTACAAATTCTGGTACAGTTGATGCCATTTTTCTCCACGCGGCAACCATGTAGTTTTGCAGCAACATATATAACAGTCAACAGAGAATGAACCCTTTAAAAATAACACCTTGAAGAGAATAAAAATGTTGCAATATCTCTGCAAGTAATGGTTTACTAGTAAATACTAAATGTTAATACATCTCTGGTTATTAAAATTTCCTTTGTCACTAACACAAATTGATGGATATATGGATACTATCGCCAACTATTATAAATTTGTAAATAATACCTGTATTTTCTATCCATACTCACATGGACCATACGGTAGTGCCATTTTAGAGACACTACAGTAACAAATTGTTGAATAAAGTTCAAATTTTTGTTTTATTTCTGTACAAAAAATTTTCTCATAGCTCCATACCTTTACAGTTGAATCCCAAAGCTTTTACAGGTTTAGAACGACATGGGGGTAAGTGATTAATGACTAAACTTTCATTTTGGGGTGGAGTAACCCTTTAAAATATAAACTTAACAAATACAAATAAAAGCTAGGCCTACTTATATAATAAAACTCAGTAGGTATAAACAACACTAAAATAGCACTGACATGGAACAGTCATTTATAATAATTAAACACATAATTAATACTTGCACGTATCATAAATCCCCATTAGTAAATCCAGTAATCTCTCAACACACTGCAGTGTCTACTTCTAACTTAGCTCTCTCTATCTAGGTAAGTCTATGGGATGGAC
This sequence comes from Enteromius radiatus, assembly GCA_032357445.1. Taxonomy (NCBI): domain Eukaryota; kingdom Metazoa; phylum Chordata; class Actinopteri; order Cypriniformes; family Cyprinidae; genus Enteromius; species Enteromius radiatus. The sequence continues at coordinate 10,790 of JAUCMS010024966.1, forward strand.
AAAAACAAGTCTCTTCACTTTTTCACAACATGTTTGATGCATCATTCATCATTGATTTGATGCATCATTCATATCTTCTGTAGCATGGCCCAAGATGAAACACTATAGTTTAGATTAAGGCCTGGATTGAATTCCATAGCATTAGTAGGAGCAAAAATAGTGATCATTTCTTTATCAAGCACCGTAAAGCCAGCTCACATCACAGAGACACAATTGGGCCAATTAGGAGTTATTTTCAGGTGAACAGGTCTGAGCACAGCGGGAAGGATTACGCTTCATTTTTCCTCAGCACTCAGAGAGCGACTTAAGTGACTTGTGCTTTCTGACATGTTAGGAATTCTTGTGTTTGCTTTAAGGTGTTAAAGAAATTCATCACGCTCACTTGTGTAATTGCATATATGTGCCAGACAACACACACACACGCACACACACTCACAGGCGTAACAGCGCAAAAATGAGAATGAATGAACGTGTCGCTGTTATTCTGCAGTTCTCTTCTCTCCACTGATCCCGGGTCTATGATTCCAACCTCCCTGCCATATTGGAATATTAATGGCCTTCATTATACAAAATCTGATTTCATTGTGGTGCTGCAAAAGCTCGTAACATTTTAATTAACTTATTGAACATATGGCCCAGCTCACTGAGATGCAGCGTCGCAGGTATTACAGACTCTCTGCTGCTCCTTTAAGAGACAAATAAACCGATTCAAAGGGTGAACATCAGCAGAGCGCTGTGTTGAAGAAGTGAGTTTTTTATAGTACATCTGCAGCATAAACACGTCTCTGCAACAGCAGGCATGAGATGTGTATTAGGAATTAATGCATGAGTGGAGAAACGCCCCGTGCATCTCTAAAAACCTCTGCATTTAAAACAATCACACACATTATCAACATCAGAAACAAGCACAGCAGAATAAATCAACTCATTCATGCGAGAACGGCAGCTCATTTTCATCGTTTTGTGAAATAATGCAGCCAATCTGTGTAGCTTCAGTGCAGCGTGAGTTAATGAAAGGGTATGTGTGTGTGTGTGTGTGTGTGTGTGTTATCGACCCACTTGCTTTATTGGCTCCATTCAACACACATCCAGACAGTTATGATCATTCAGTCAGGACCTTGGATATGCACCACACAAATGTGGATGCTATTACAAAGTGTTATCTGTGAGATAATATGCTATTTTATGTGGCAAATTATTTTGGATATGAGCATAAGATACAACAGTGTCCTTTCATTACATATGCTTTGTTTATATGCATTCTATTCAGAACAAACTCTATGGGAACAGATTTTGAGTTTGCTAACGTGTCAAATTTTACAAACAAGTACTGCAAAACTGTGTAGTCCATACAATTTGCATTTTATATATTCCAGTGTTTTAGAGCAAAAAGCTTTGTATTGACAGAATTTCAAGTCATTAAAGTGAATATTTGTTTTTGTGTGTCTCATGAACAAATATTTGGTGCCATATTTGAACTGAGGTGTAAGCTTTTGATTGAATAATAAATAGTAAGGCTTTCTGAACAGCTTTTTGTAATGATATTAGACTACGTAAATGGCTGAATTTTTATTTCCATTAAATGGCTTCCTTAGAAAAACACACTTAGAGAATGATGGATTTGCAAACACGTAGCACATTGTTTTCTTTTGTGTACCGTAAGAGCCACCTTTTATATATATTCTAAGTCTTTTCTTCTGGTGTGGTTTGGGTTATTGTTTACTGTTTACTTTGAGATGATAGTGAGACTCAGCGGGAACGCAGCAAGGCAAACAAAAGAGACGCTGAGAAGTGCCTGCTGAAACCGCTCTTTGGTTTCCAGGAAGCAGACAAGAGATTGTCCGTGAGATGCATTCAGAATAACACTTTAACATGCGGTTTGATAAATTAACCATGTCATGAACATCACACTGCTGAAAAATGCTTGAAATGAGGTGGTCTTAACTGATGGTCTATTACTGAAATAACCCAGCTAAAGCTGTTGTCATGCTAGATTTTTCACAGACACCGCAACGGTTGAAATGTGATGTGTTTATTTAAAAAACAAACATAATTATTCATATAATACATTCAAATATAATAACAACATCTGACTAGTTCTTAACTAGTGTTAATCTTGATTAATTGCACACAATTTAAAAGTTGTTGTTTAATATATGTATATTAACAATGTATATACAGTATAAATACAAACACATGCATCTATACTGTATATTTCATATGCTCTGTTTGCTAAATACATACCATTTAGGTATTTTGATGGCTTAAAAAAAATCCATAAATCTGTCAAATTATGCAAATAAGGAAAAAATGCCAATGTGAAAATGCCATCATGTAGCCACTCGCATAAATGTCACAGTACAGTCTTGGCTGGAGTCTTTAACATCTTATATGCTCTGATTTCCACAGATATTTATTCCCGCATGACTAAAAAAAAGATGCTGGCAGAGCCTGAACGGTTTGTTCTGAGCGCAATATGTTACTCAGAACCCACAGGACGACATCATGTAGAACAAGTTTAGCTTCCTGATTAGATTAGCACATATGCCACAGTGTTGGAAGTGAAGGCTATTTGTGTCGACAACACAGTGGTGAACTGGACAGATAGTGGAGGAGACCTGCCCAAAGACATAGTAAGTGGTGAAAAATGACTTTTTCCTCTTAAAATTGAGCCCGTAATCATCCTCATGTTGGCAATCGATAATGTAACCAGCAGGGATTAGACTTAATCTGTACCGTCACACAGATCAATACAAGAACAAGAAGCATGTCTTGAGAACACTGGGAGGAAAAAAAGCAATGGAGAGAGGAAGAAATGAGGGATGGAAATGCTACAGCCACTTAACATTTTTAGCTTGACAATGCACTACTTTACAAACTGCACAGGTCTTATTAATGGACCTTATTATCAGTAAACGCTCAACTGCAGTGGCTATTTTGATGACCCTGTTATGGTTTTGGCATCAGTTATACAGTGAAAATAAAATTATATATATATATATTCTTTAATTTAATGTTAATAATAAAATTAATATATATATATATATATTTCATTTATTATATAATTAACATAATTATCGAAATTGTATTGCAATTATCTAAAATCTCAAGTAAATTTGTTGTTTTAAGAATGTTTATATTTTACTGGTAAACCTATTTTTACTTTTACATAGTTATGTTTAACCTTTTTTTATTATATAATTTTGATTTATATATACAAGTGTGAATGGGGTACAACATGTGATCCAATCAAACCACATACACAGGCAGTCTGAAATAAAATAATATTAATTTGAAGTATTAAATTAAATACTTTAACAACTGAAATAAAAAAAGGCTAAACGTAAAATTTAAAAATTACATATCATTTCTAAAACTTAAACAACACATATTCTGTACTGAAATTAATTTCAATAAATAAGAGTATATAGATAATATTAAATATCATCTTACCACTTGTGATAACATGTCAGTGCCATAGTGCTGTAGCATTACCTCTGCAAACCCTGTTCAATATACAAGCTAAAATCCAAGAAAGATAGCTTCGTTTGCAACTGCAGAAAACTAGCATTTAAAAAGTGCTTCAAATCCAATTGATCAGCTTCTGTTGACTGGCCTGCAATTAGAACCAGCGTATACAGAAGTCAGGTTATGCATCAATACAGATGTATGCAGAAGTTAGGTTATGCATCAAGCTAATGCAAGCATTACACTCCGAGTGATGTGCGCAACAATATATCTCATTAAAAGTAAATGTTTCCCTTGGTCAGCAACTGCTTGTGCACTCATCAGTTTGTCAGCTTGAACCACTAAATCAGTTTGCAGCAACAGACTCCATAGATCATTCATGGGCTAATGTGATTCCCTGTTCGGCACGGGCAGGCTTTTTCCAGACAGGGGCTGAATTAGCGCCGTTTAATGGATAGATATTAATTCCTTTGAGTCAAACAAAATTAAGTAATAATGTGTCCATTAATATTTCAGTCAGAGAAGAAGAAGCCCCTCCCAAAGATCATTTGTAATATTGGATATACAGTAGCTGGAGGGGAAGAGGAACGTATCACCCAACTCTGCAACTCTTTAAACGATTCTGTCAACTCGAGGGGAACAGAGTAAAGGCAGAAACTCTGACGGAGCAGAAACCATCCCAATAAGAGTCCTCCTGCTCCGTCCCGCTATGTACTGCATCATTTGGTGCTATAGAAAGCAGCGCCCCGTGGAGACTCCCAGTTGGATATGCCGCTGCATAATTGATGATGCCGATAAATCAGACAGTCATACCAAGGGAGAAACGGAGCCTGTTCTAATTTCTCATCCTGTCTTATGATGTAATGTTGCAGCATTATGAATGTAGCGCAGTAATGACGCTGGATAAGTCCTGAGAATCACGCCACAGAGGACATTTATGACTCCATATCTACTAAAAGGAACATTTCTGTAACTGTTTAATCATTATTTATCATGTCATATTTATTTTGGATAACACTTTATTTTAAGGTGTCATAATACAGAGTAATTACCTAATTAGGTACTTAGTAGTAGCCATTGTACTTACATGAAATAAAATGTACTTATCATGTAACTAAGTTATGGAACAGCCTGTAATTAGAGTTTGTAATTATGCACAATAGATAACAGGCAGCTACTGTTGCACATATGCACTATGTACTGTTGCACATAGACTGACTTTATTACACAGCTACTTACACTTAAGTACAATCTTGATACACTTTATTTTAAGAACCTTGTGTAATATTCTGTAAAGTTTATTTAATTAGAAAGGTATTACATGTCACACCGAGCTGTGTACTTATGGGTTAAATCAGTGCAACTAGAAAGTGTGCAGTATAGATACGCATGGACACACTTTATTTTAACTAGCTTCTATCTGTGTACTTGAATTTATAATTACATTGTATAAAGTCTGCAACACATGTAACAATCTTTTGGTTACATTAGTAGCTGTGTAACAAATGTGTAACAGTAGCAGCCTATTATAATTACAAACTGTAAGTACAAACTGTTAAGTACATTTTGTTTTATGTAAGTACAACGGCTACTACTAAGCACTTACTATGTAATTACTCTGTATAATGGACAACTTAAAATAAAGTGTTACCTTACTTTGTTTGCCATGGGACACAAAAGGTATTTTCTCCAAGATGATGCGACTGACAATAGAACTATAAAACACACCGAAAATGTATTTGCGGCTTTAAAAGGAAATTTCAGGGCAGGAAACTCAAATGCTTACTAGTTCTTGCCTGCTTTGTCACAGACATGTGACCTGCCAAGTTTCTGGTAAAGTGTGTTTCAATAAAAAGAATGGATGCCTTTATGGAGTGGATCAGGCATTAGCATTGTTACTAAAATGATAATAATGTGAAATTTTATCAATATCTTTTCTTTTTTTTTTTTTTTTCGCTATCAAACTGTTAGGTTTATTTCTGTAAATATTTAAAAATTCATTGATAAAAACATTTAATGATGTAAAAGTTTTTTAGCTAATAATAAGTAGCAATTGTTATGCTTCAAAAGTTAAAATGGGTCCAAATTATACACTTCAGCATCAATAAAAAAGGAACAAAACTGTACGATTTGTACTTGTAAATATTATGTACTAAAGATTTACATTACTTGTAAACATTATGTACTAATACCTACGTATAAACCAGGCTGAAATAGTAATCGCATTATGGAGGATGATCATATATTTCTGTTAACTATGCTCAAATAGCACACTTGATCAATCCTGAGTGGACACATAACTTCACGCATTCTGCTGGCACGGTTTAGTCTATAGTTATTCGTCAAATATAATAATTTTTGACTGTCAGACAATAAAAAAGTGAAAAAAAGGAAAGAAAAAAAAAAACAACTAGCAATAGCTTAGCATCCACCCAAAGCATCATAAAAACCAACAAACAGCGTGCAACTCTGAAGTCGGCAAGTCATTGTGTGCAGTTTGCAAATATCTGAAAGGTCATCTTAAAACACTGCTCTGCACCTGTTGCCCTCTACATACGACACAGCCCAAAATCTTCACCAGTACCAAAGGGGTCAAAAGTCCAGGCAATGTGGTGCTCAATAAGAAAGAAAAGCCACTAAGCCGAGTGCAAATTTACACAAAGCACATCTTCACCACTTTCCGCTCGGATAAGCAGCAAGGTACGGCATTCTATTGAATTCCCTCTTTAAATAGACTTAATCCTCGGCGCTGGCAGAGGTTCACAGAGCTCTCCTCCACTTTTAATTAGACGTACAGTGGCTGGTGATGGTAGCTGTGCTGGAGGAACCCAGTGTCCACATTCCTGAAGGAATATAATTAATCAGAATAGAGGAAGGCCTTTTGTACTACAGCATGGTTGAGTGTGGCCTCTGCCCACGCTGTGGCAGGAAACACTGCTATCGATAGAAATCGTACTCTTGTGTTCCTCCCTGCAGGGAATACTAATGGTCTTTGTCATTACAGATTCTTACTTTATTACTTAGAGGTTTGCTAAAATGTTTTCTCTCTCTCTAAAAGCTTCAGTTAGATGACCCTGAGTCATCAAACAAATCAAACAGGGATACTACAGCAATCTGAAATGCAGTTAGCTGTGTGATAAGTCACCACTGAGAAATGAGAGCGTTCTCTTCTAACAATCGTGAGTGATATTTACTGTATGCTTTGAAATCATAAATGGGTCATTCCTGTTCTGCAGTACAACTTAAACTAATTTGTATCAATCACTTTTATTTATATAGTGCTTTTAACAATACAGATTATAGCAAAGCACTGAACATTATCAAATAGGAGAAGAGAGTGATGGTAATGTATAATGACGAGATTAAACTATTTATTCATTAAATGCAGAGACGGTCTCTGTAAACCAAATGACGACAATCACAATTGCTTGTGCAATATAGTGTGTGAGTGTGTGTGTGTGTGTGTGTGTGTGTGTGTTTTTGTGTGCAGTTGGTTCTGGTGATCTGTCTACAGGGCTCATCTAGGTGTTCTAGTCTCTGATGAAGATCATCTCTTTGTGCTGATACACCATCTGATCTGGATACGGACTGAGAAACAGAATAAGAGAGAGACAG
>JAUCMS010025071.1:0-17856 GCA_032357445.1 Enteromius radiatus
TTCCAGTTTAGACAGCTCTTAACATTTAGTTTAATCTAGGACTAGTCTTAAACCCTGTTCGGGAAACCGGCCCATAGAACCTAGATATAGAAACTGCTCATTTTTTGATTTAGTGAATATGAAAAAAAATTACATTAAACATATTTTAAGTGCACATTAACCTTGACAACCCCATAATTACATTTACATAAAAAAAAAAATCATATTTTTCCTTTCAAATGTTCTTGAAGATGCTCTAGTTTGCTGCTTATCCTGGGTTAGAGGATATTAGTGGCCCTCTTCCATCACAGGCCCCAATGACACAAGTCACATTTACATCACAACCTGGAGCACTTTGCATTTTACAAGGATTTACATTAGAAATGTGTATGTGGAAAATGCATTATACAGCCATTATGCCACACCGAGACATCTGTCTGCAGGCTTTGTGACTCCATAGGGAGGTGCTGCGAGGCCTCGACTGAGAAACAGCAGAGCTTTTCCTGTTTTCCTACAGTAATGAGCATTTCCGCTCTTTCATTTTAAAAGTAGGAGCATTTAGGCACTTCTCAAACTAGTGCCACTGTGTGACAAGATGCCGAAAACTCGCAGCACAAGCTGCTTTTTAAGCAATATATGGGCATAGATTTCCATGCACCTTAACACTTGTCTTTTTAGGTGTCATATGTGATAAACTGAGCCACTCTCAGTGTTGCTTCTCAGTGAGGTGTTGTGCTTAGTTAATACCTTGTTTTATATGCCAGTGTGTGCCCTGATATGGCTCTAATTGACGCTGCCGTGCGATGCCACATTTGCTCTGTTGATAAATTGTTAAATAAGCAGGGCTCTCGCTGCCCCCAGCCCCCTCATCCCAGGCTTTGTTTGTGTGCCAAGTGAATGCTGCGCTCTGACAGGCATTCTGCTGGGGATTTGAGTTCGTGCATGGCTGGTCAACCTTATTTGTATTGTTTGTCACGAAGACACTGTTGTTCTAAGGCTCTGCGGGGAGTTTGTTCGGCCTCTATCTCCTCTCTGTCTTTTATCTCTCTATTCGCACACTTCCACAGAGCTGAGATCCACTGTCTGTTGGCTCTGTGATGATATTGTTAGGGATTGTGGAATCGCATCCTAGAGCTGTGACTTTCCTCCAAACCCTGAGAAAGGAGTACTGCGTCTCCATCGGGGCAGATGCGCATGCTTTGCACTCTGATTTTTAGTTGAGGTGGAAAGAGGCTCATTGTGCTTTGCTTAAGTGTTGGCTTGGTGAAGGGGATTTCGGGGTTGCCCTGACTTCCTGTTGGCTCTTGATTGAAGTGAGCCCTGATTTCTCTTCCAGCTCTCTCAGTGTCTGTGCACTGTGTACTCTGGGTTAGTCGCACGATTAGGGATGGAGCAGTTAACTAACCTGTAACTAACAAGAAACGCTTTAGCTTCGTGATTTTCCTGAGTGCAAAGTATTCAAATATAATCTGGGAAATACTGAATTTGTGCATATATTTTCAACCCACTATTGGAGCAATGTTAGATGCAAAACCTATATTAAATGCACTTTTCACAAAACATATTGTTTCAAAACAGCCCAAAAAGTACATTTAAAAAATAAATAAATAAATAAATAAAATATATATATTTTTAACATGCCCTAGCATGAAAACTGGTTTACATCTCTTCAAGCTTACTCCACCACTATCAGTATTTTTTATATAGTACTGTAATTAATATATAAACTAATTAATATGATTATTATGGCAAGCACTATGATATTATAAAGACAATTCTTCCCCCTTAAACTAAATTATTGGATTTTATTTTTACTGAAGCCAAAAATAAAAACCATGAAAAAATCAATAAATAAAATACAACAAAAAATTTCAAATTTTTATAGAGCATTTCAGTTCATTTTATTTGTATAGTGCTTTTTATGGTAAAAATGGGTCCAAAGCAGTTTTGCTTTGACCGTCTCTTTCTTCCCCCCCACCCCCCCCAGATTTTCCAGTGTAAACATCCACGACCTGTATTCACCACACACAAATTATTTATTTATATTATTTATATTATTTAACAATATTATTTATATCCTAATAATTATATACAATTACATTAAGTGTAATATATAGACATTTTTCTCCTTAAATTATTATATATTTATATTACCATTAAAGAATTTTATATATAATCTTGCTGTACAAATCATTAAATTATTATGAATTTATTATTAATATAAATTAATCTTATGAAAAATACTGAATTTATATTATTTGCATTGTGCTTTTCACAGTAGCTACAAGGCAGTTTTTTCTTATATGATTTTAAAACTACATTATGCAAAAAAACAAGAATTCTCAAATGTCCCATGCACAGCAGTGTGAAGACCCTGGTTCTGGTGAACACGACCATCTTTGTCAATCTGATTTACCAACCTGTTCCCAGCTACAGACCCAGCTACGCTTTCTTTGAAATGCCACAAGGACGAAACGAGCGATATCATCCGGCACGGGTGAGTGACCTCCCTCTGGGCATGTGTGCACCTTGTTAGGACTCCCACATGATTTCACATTACACAGGGACATATTTTAGTCTTTAGGCAGAACACCCTTTCTAAAATACTTCCCCTGGACAGCAAGCGTTTGATTTTACTGAGCGTGCCTCCCGAGCTGCAGACACCGAACATGCTCAAACTTGTTCTGAAAGAGATTAAAACTAAAGCCTGTTCCCTTTAACAGTCTCTCATTTAGAAGCAGCGCTACACCTTGATTGTGGATTTTTCTGTCGTACAGCCTCTGAACTTCACTTCAAAGTCAGCAGACTGCTTGGTGATCAGAGATGCCAGGACTTCAAAGCCTCAGAACGTCCATGTAATAACCTCGCCTTTATTAAAACATCTTCTCCAAAATTTGAAACACAGCACAACAGAGACGCTACTATTACTATACAGGACATTATTAAGACCCTTCCTGGCTTCACAAACAGAGCTGCTCCAGATGCACTGTGCGCTTTGTGTATCAGGTCAAGTAAATTTAGCACGCGCTCATGGTACACAGGGACATGTGCAGTGTAAAGTGGTGTCTGTGTTTTGAGGTTTTTTACACGCCAGGCTGAAAGCAAGGGACTCTCTGCTGGAGCATTAGTGTGCCGTGTTGGTGCTGCACTCAGACAACCAAGACCTAATGGAGGTCTGGGACCCCGGCGGCACACGCTACGACAGGGTGTCTAGAGACTCGTCCAGTTTAGCGCACATCAGCGCAGCCAGAGAGAAGAGCTTCGAGAGAGACATGCTGGCAATCTGTTGTGCTAAGTGCCCCTGTCCTCTGCTTCCACCGCACATTAGAGAGAAGAAGCGCATCTCTGCTTCTAGGAAGTAGCACAGATGCTCGAATGCTTTTTGGGAAAAGTCAATTCAGTGAGTTCACGTTCTTGTGGCCTAACACCACTGATGATTTTCTTCAATGTACAATGAAGCTCGAAAAGCAGAGTCAAAATAAGATTTTATTAGACAAAGTAACAAAGCCGAGATAATGGTCACCGCATCTAAAAACTATTTTTAACCACAAATAGCAGTTACGGTTTTAAATTGGCTATGTTTGTTTGCTTTACCTCACTTTCTTTTCAGCCCACCTAGCCTATTTTAATTGTTTGCCAATTTTCACTCCCCTGGCCATTTTGGTGATGGAATTTGGCCAAATCGGCCACCTCTGTTCTACTCAGGACTTTAAACCGGTTCAAGGAACGAAAACGAAAAACGAAAACAAATGACAATGAACAGGAACAAAAGCAAAAACGAAAACAAAATCTATTTTAATCGTTCTGAACAGAAACGGAAACAGAAATTCCAAATTAACCGGTTAATAACGGTATTTTTAACGTTCTCCTTATTATATCAATTTGGCAGACCAAGAACATGAATTCAAATTGTGTGCGCAAATGCGATGGTGACGCATACAACGTGAAATGCCCGCGAAGCAGACGTCATAAGCAGAGCCCTTTCTGAAGTTTACTAAGCACCTGGCTGTTTCATGTGCAAAGGTATGTTTAGATTTAAGTTATTGTAGCCTAATTAAAACTTGTAGTTAAATGACACGAACACGGAACTTGGTTTAATCATTTGTAAACATAATGCCAAACATGATATTAAAAGGCACACACTATCTATCTATATATCGCGCCGTGTAATAAAATAACGTTTATTAACCGGTATTTTTTCTAGAAAACCGTTCAGAATGTATTGTTTAATGAGGAACGCAAGAACAGAAACGTTATAATATCGATTCTGCTCGGAGTGAACCGAATGTTTTCCCCCCGTTTTTAAGCCTTGGTTCTACTGCCAATAAAGTGGTCACATGGGACATACACCAAATTTGTTTATCATTCATTTTCTAGAAGTAACCCAAAATTCATAGGGTCATCTAAGTTATAAATTAACTTGTAACTAGTATATTGATTACCATGCATCATATTTTAAATTAGATAATACCATACTGAGTAAATAGCATAATATAAAGTAAAATAACACAACAATGTTAGCTTTGAACTTTTAAACATGAGAAATGCAGATGGATTGATTATTACTAAACTTCTGTTTGAACTGAGCAAATATTTCTTCTAGTGATTGCTAAACTAAATATGTCACTGCTGTTATGTTACTTTCATGTCTCCAGGAACCTGCACCAAGCACAATTGAGGATACTCTTATTTTAAACTCACAATTTCAAATGTTTCCTGTTGTAATATATTTTTTTAAAATAATTTATTCCTGTGTTGGTAAAGCTGAATTGTCATTCATTGTCATTACGCCAGTCTTCAGTGTCTCATGATCCTTCAGAAATCATCTGATATGATGAATTAACACCTGTGCTGCCTAATATTTTTGTGGGAATCATGCCTTAAAAAAAAACTATCAAAAGAACAGCATTTATATAAACTATAAATATTTTGTAGCATTATAAATGTCTTTACTGTGTCATTGCTAATTATATATTATTGATTTCTTTCAATCAATCACCCAATCATCCAAATCATACTGACCCCAAATACTTGAATGATAGTGTTATTTAAATATTAAATTAATTTCATTATACTATTTTAAATCTGGCATTTGTATTATACAATCAATGAAATAATGGTAATAGTATTAATTTGTATTAAGTCTATAAAGATTATATATTTTATTTGGTATGATGTCATATAATAAGGGCCATTATTGTAAATATATTGTATACATATATTATGTTGCATTATATATTATTACAAATTTATAATAACATAAAAAGTACTTTTTTAGTCATTAAAAAAAATATATACAATTAATAAGTTAAACCTAATCAAATTAAAAATAATTAAATTAAATTTTTGTCGCTCACTATTGCAAAATAAACCCCTTGAGGACGATACATTTCCAAGGTCCTGATAACCCTGTTGCTGGTCATACATCATCCTCTAAGCCTGCATGATCTTTCAGTGTTGCATGTAAAACATTTGCGAGTGATAGTCATCACTAATTACTGGATTATCTCACTGTCTAGATTAAAAACAGATTGGTTAAAAAAAGCATGCGTGCATCCTAAAGCACTGCTGCCAGGCTGCAGATGGAGGGTGAGGGTGGTGACAATTAACTACCCATATCAGTATCTATCTAGCCCTGCAGGATTACATCAGTACACAGTGTCAAAGCAGTGACAGACACACTCAAAAGAAGACAGCTGTGTTTCCACGCTGCAGGTGAGACAGGTGTGTGCCGTATAGCCGCTAATTAGGCTGCCTTTTCCTATTCAGTAAGTCGGAGGAAGCAGCTCAAGATCGATGGGCTAAAAGTGGCTCTTTGATCCCAGATCGAGGGATGCGGGGAGTCCTGAAATCAGCCTCAGGGGACCACACACAGCTTTAGGGACCCCCACCAGCTCTAGATTCTCATCTACACCATCTAGTAACGGCGTTAAAGAACAGCGCTCTACATGTCAGCGCCTTTATCTACTGCAAATGTGACCGTCTCGAGCAGCAGAAACCTCGCAGAAGTGCTTCTCCTGCCTCGTTAATGGTGAAGCATCATGTCTGATGAGGAGAAATGAGATGACAAAGGTGTTTTTTTTTTATTCAAAAATTCAGTATGAAGAAAAGAACAGCAAAACCAAAAGAGCATTGATACAGAAGGCATTTACAACAGCAGTTTTTTGGTTTCGTGGAGAAATGAAAGATACAGAGACGACATGTTTGATGCTTACAGACACAAAGGTTGGGAACAACAGCTAAGGCACAGAGGTCCCTTCCGACTGAAGAGTTTAAAGAAATTGTGCAACAGTTGCTCAACAAAACATTCCAGCACAGAGAACGGCAATCTGGTGTAAGATTCTCTGAAAGGCAAAAATGTTAATTAAGAGCCACACACTCAGACTTGTACAGCCCTTCACAAACCCTTCACATGATAACTATACAGTGCCAACCAACACCTAACCCACTTGGACGCTTCTTTAAAAACAAGGTTATTTACAATACGTTATGAACATCAGTCCAATACAAAATACTTTACATTGTCATTCCTACCAAAATAGCTATAGTACAGAAGAGATGTCCGAGTAATGTGCTAATAAATATCATTTCAATGTGAACGGCAGATTAGATATTTCTGTGAAAGTAATGTGAAAGAAAGAGGTATGTTGCTGTATATGTGTGATCAGATTTGCCCACTGCAGAGATCTTAAACGGTACAAAAATTCAACTTCTGTCATCCTTTATGAAGAAATGTTACAATGAAAGTCAGCAAGGTCCAGAATTGTTTTGAAGCCTACTGACTTTAATTGCATTGACAAAAATAACATCTTTTGTGTCTCACAGAAGATAGAATGACATAAGGATAGAACTATCCCTTTAAAGGTGAAGTGTGTAATGTGTAAAGCAACAAACAGAACTGCAAATATTATTAGACGTGCTCACAATCGGTTAGAAAATATGTTCTTTGACTTGTGCCATTTAGTACTACGAGTTCTCTTTCTGACACCTTCAGTTGAGCAACAGTAACTCTTTTCGTGGTATCTTAATGTTATGGCATGTTTATCAAAATAAAATAGAAAAATAGACTCCAATTGAATGTTCTTAACGGTGTATGCTTACGTTGTACTTTTTCTTGTACACAGGCTCTGTATTAAACAGTATACTGTATAAAGTATTGAATGAATATTTTTTCTGTCTGTAATGTTGGTGCATTTGACAAACATTGCATCTAATCCACTTTATCAGTAATAACGTACACAAACAGCAAGCAACATCACAGGAAGCAGATAGTGTCTGACTGGACGTCTTTGCTTTTTAACTCGTTCCCTGATTACAACCGTAGTTGTACGACACGTTTTATCTCTCACCCTGAACCAAACTCAAACAAACAGAGCAGTTTTAGAAAATAAACAGCATTTGCACTCATTGGGAGGAATCTGCACACAAAACTGGAATAGGAGCTTATTTGAACATGACACACTTCACCTTTAAGCGTAAATGGCTCTTAACATTAATATTTAACTATCCAGTGGCTGAATCCTCACTTACAGCCAAGATCAGAAGTAGGAAGTCAATGTGATGTATGTAAATAGATAATTTCATACAATTTCTCTTTTAAGAATATCAAATAATTTGCACTTTCACACGTACAGTACGGATGTAACACCACTTAGACAAGCATTAGACGCTCTATTGAAAAATTTAAATAACAATGCATTCCCGTTTCTCACCCCGCTGGGAACGTATGAATGACAAGAGTGCTTTATTGAAATTTTAAGGTCACATCCTCCTTTGGATCACATGACAGCAATGACATTTCACTGTTTGCGCACCCCGGGCGGGGACGCCACATCTCTGAGGACCAGATAACAATCAGATTGCATACAAAGTGATGTCTGGGCCAGGGTCACAGAGTCCCGGAGGAGACGTGCTCCTCAAATGAGAGAGTGCAACAAGCCACACTAGCCCAGTTTAAATACGGAGTCGTACATTTGTAATGTAGAAACATAAAAGGTTTTGTAAAAATGTTGGTCCAATGCAAACTGTGGAGTCCAGCAAGCTTGCAATCTTCATCACTAAAAATACAACTCAGTCAGATCTGAGAGGCCACCCTATCATTATTACAGATGTGAGTAATCCAGACGGGCCCGATCTGGAAAATGTGACGTCCAAACGGCGTATGTGCAGAAAAGAGACTGAGCCCGGGAACTTTAGGAACCGTGTTGTAATTGCATGGATGCTACCAGCCAGTCCAGCCGATATCCACTTTTGTTCGTTCGAGCAATATATGGCCAAAGTACCAAACACTAGCTCATATAAAAACACTAGAAGAAAGAAAATGATAAGCAGCATGACTGGAATCTCAGTTCTCGAGGTCATTTAAGATCATTCGTCCAGTTAGTTTCCCGATGAGCTCAACATTTGTCAAATAAACAGATGGACCTCAGGTGGAAGGGCAGGAAGGTCTTTTTACGAACGCCTGTACTAGTACCGTAAATTGTGTGTTTAATAGTTGTAATATGGTTGGGATGATAGCCTTTGTAAATAAAGGCAGCTTGTTTACAAAAGGTATTGAATGAGCTGCAAAAACAGCATATAGACATTAGTCATTGACTAAAAAATATCTATTTCATTTATATAAACACATGAATAAATAGCCAACTTACAACCCAACTCAGCTACCCAATACCTCGGTTCAGGGAATAGGAAAAATTATAAAACAAAAAAGCAAAGAAATTACATATCTTTTCCGTGCTGTGCCAGCACAGCTGACACCTTTCATTTCAAGTTTGGACCGTCTGAAGGGGAACGGCGTACAGACAGAACCACACTTCATACCGTCTCAAGATACTCCAGATTCTCTCGCTTACAGAACTGGAGCTTGACATCGTGCAAGTTTTGACCTCTCCACAGAATTCTTTACCCTTGCACCATAAAGCCAACAAACGGACTAAAATAACTACTCTATTTAATGCCTGATTAGAACAAAAAAACCTAATTGCTAGCAAAACATGTCTTTACATTTTTACGCTACTGTAAAAAAGTTTGGGGTCAGTAAGTTTTTAAGACAATAAAGATAATAGACAGTAAATACTTTTTATATTTTAAATAAATGCCCTTTTGAACGGTGTTAAAAAAAATCCAGAAAATATTAATTTATTAATTTAAATTAAATTATTTATACATATAAACCTACACACACACACACACACACACACACATATATATATATATATATAAAGCAGTTGTTTCCAATACTGATGATAATAGGAAATGTATCTTGAGCACTAAATCAGTATATCAGAATGATTTCTGAAGGATCATGTGACACTGAAGACTCAAGTAATGATGCTGATAATTCAGCTTCACCATCAAAAGAATAAAGGACATTTTAAAATATATTACCGTAAAAAGTGTCCTTTTAATTTGCAGTATTTCCTGCTATTACTGCATTGTTGATCAAATAAAAACATCCTTGGTGAGAATAAGATACTTTACTGACCTCAAAAATTTAAATGGTATAATGCATGACCTATAGCATTACATAACTAAAGCTAAAAATGCTCAAATAAAACCTCTCCTGTTCTGTTTTCCAATAGCTTGCAAGCTCTCCAGCCTTCGCATGTCTCTAGCCTATAAGCCTGTTAGTTTAGCATAGCACTAAATATTTACCCTGCCAGCTTAGCAGCCAATCAGCCTGCTAGCTCAACATACATGCAACCACCAATTATTTGTCCTTTTTTTATTTGTATATACCATTACTACAAAAGTATAACTGAAAAGACCATTTATACAGAAGTGAAAGAGTGAAACATTTTCGAACAGGCTATAACTGCTACCTCTTCGCCTCCAAAGGTCAAAGAATTCTGTGGAGGTTGGCATCTTGCACGACACTGGATCGCTTTTTCTTGTCAAAAGCAGAGTTTTTTTTATTAAAACCAGATGTTTTTCAACCAATAACTTATTAAAACTAACTTTATTAGGGGAGTTTGAAGGCTTTAAATGCCTGTTCGACTGCATTTGATCCAGTGAAAACCTTATAAAAATGGAACTGTTTTTCTAAAAGCTAAAGAAATGTTGTGCTACAGACTGAAACATTGGTTTTAATAAGGTATAGGTTGAAAAACGCTAATGTACAGTATATTAGGTGCAAGTGTGTTTGTTTTTAAATATAGAGGCTTACTATACAAACATACCTTTTGGTCTTACAACCAGTGTTAAGGTCCATTCTGTGCTTAAAATCCCAACCCCAGCATTCAGCTGTTACACCTACATTTAGGCATCACCTGCTGCTTCCAGTTGACAAAGATTCAATCACAGTAATCAAAAATAAATTAAATATAGAGAAGCCTGACAGCACTCACATCACTAGAGCACTCGGAGTTTGAGAGGGCACACATTAAAAAAAAACTAAAAAAAAAACTAAAATAATCACCAATACCTCCCAGCGTACACTTTCGAGGCCCCATGTCTTGCGTTTGAGAGAGGGCCATTTTGCTCATTTCACATGAGCGATGCTGGAAAATAAATAATAAAAACAAAATGGCGTAAGAAATGAAAAAGGGTGAGTCTTCAGGGCAGCGAATGCTGCTACCTGATTCGTCCGTTGGTTTTGGATGGGCCCAGCTGAGACTTTGGGTCTGGGCTGAGAGAGCTCCACAGCGTTTCCCTGCAAGTCTGCATGACGGGACAGCCGCTGGGGCCCGTTGAACACACGTCCACAGCCGACCACACCTCTCCCACTAGACTGTCCACCCACAGCTCCAGCTCGGACCCCGTCAGCTCTGCGTTGTGTTCGGCTGCTTCCACCTGGCCCAGATGCACAGGGATGTTGAGGATGGGGTTCAGGCCGTGGAAACTCTGCTCCATGTAGCTGTTCTTGGCCGGCCCGTTATGCGTTTTTAAAGCATCCTCTGTTAGAGAGAGAAGAAAAAGAGAGGCATTTTCTACGAGGATGCACAAGGACTTAATGCAAGCAAAGCAAAACTGGGATTATGATGAACATTTTACATTTTCAGACATGAAAAATAAAGAGTACCCGTGATTTAATTTTTTTGGGGATAAAAAAAAAAGATTACTTTCTGCATTTTCTTCAGCTAGGCGGGTTATAAAACAATCAGTCTTTCATGGATTTATATTTGTGCAATGAATTTTAAAGCTAATGTTTGTTAATTTAGATAGAAGGAAGTATGCAGCATTCCATTGGCTTCATAGTTTGTCAGTGCTGGTGGATGGGAGGTTATTGGTCATATGTTAACAAGATTGTTATTTTTGTGTGTGCGCAAATCTGTATCTGTAAACCAATGGAATATCAGGGTTATTTACACTACTGCTCAAAAGTTTGGGATCAGTAAGATTTTTGTGAAATATTGTTGCAATTTCTCAAACTGGTTTCCTATTTGATAATACTTTAAAATATTTATGTGATGCAGTGAATTTTCATCAGTTGTTACTCCAGTTTAAAGTGTCACATTACCCTTCAGAAATCATTATAATACGCTGTTTTATTACCAGTGTTGAAACTGTTGTGCTACTTAATATTTTTTGGAAGCTCTTTCCTTGATTCTTTAATGAATAAAAAGTAAAAATAAAACAACAGCAACTATTTAAATATAACTTTATTTTAACAATAAAAGTCTTTAGTATCACTGTTTATCCATTGGTGGATAAATATTAATTTCTATTATTTTAATTTCTTAAAAAGAAAAAAGAAGTACTGAATAGTAGTGTTACTATTTTGAATAAGCACTGTTCTTTTTTTAACTTTTTTATTCATCAAAGAATCCAGAAAAAATTATCACAGTTCCCAAAAAATATAAGCAGCACAACTGTTTCCAAAAAAAGAAATAGAAAACCTATTCTAAATGGCAAAAAAATGCCCCTTTTTCCTGTATTTTTGATCAAATGCCTTCATGAGCATAAGAAACTTCTTACTGAACCCAAATTTGTGAACAGCAGTGTATATACTATTAAAGTATTTAGAATTTTTGGTTTAGTTTTATATTTTAAAGTGTCATCTTGTTATTTGCTTCAGTTATTTTTATTTGGTCTTCTTTTAAATATTTTGCAAATATGTAATTAATTGATCAAAAGTGACAGTGAAGACTTTTATGATGTTACAGAAGATTTCTAAGAAAGATGATGAAAAAGACGACGAGTCTCCAGCCACAAGGAGCTCCATGCTCTAACTTAACTTTTACCAAGTTTTAAGTCTCTTTTTGAGGGCATGGAAAAAAAAACATTCAGCTGGGATTTTACAGAATCCCTATCAAAATGGCATTAAATATCTATACTTTGTTAGTAATTTTTAAACACATCTTTGAATATAAACTAGATCACTAGTCTGCATCGCATCACCTAACATCAGACGGCTAAAAACAGCTGTTAGCTGTGAGGACGGAGGTAAAGCTGTGAATTCCTCGGGCTTCTCTCTTTACAGATCACTCTCTGTGTCTCTTCCTGACCCTCCTCTCCAGGTTGGCCCACCTCCTTTCCAGAACATGCCATAATATGCTCACAGGAAGTGCATGAATAGGAAAGCGCCGTTGCTTACAGCGTGCCGCCCGACCTGGGCTGCATAAACACACTCCATAAACTTTTATTAGCTGTGGGTGCAGAGCGTAAGATCTCGGTGCCTGCCGTAGACATTAATCATACGACAGTCTGCTAAATCACGTGTGTTTATCACCCGCCCATTTCCACACCCATCCGCAATCACAAGCTCTCCCTCATTAGGAGCGTTTTGAGGACAGATCTGCTGATGACCGCACACCACTCTGATTTGAAAATGTTTCTAATGGGCTAGAGATACCAATTGCGGCCCCTGCACAGTAATCTTTGGGAGTTTATTCCAATGAAAGGTGACCCGGCGTGGTGTATTACTCATTCGTGACTGTGAGCCGGGGCTATATATAGGCAAGCGAGCGGCCCAGGCACAGAGCTAGACGTGAAGGCAGAAAGTGCCTTTGAAAGCAGGGGGGTGGATGACCTGAGAGGTTGAGGCAGTTTAACATACAGCGCACCATAGTGTCAGACTATGGTCTTCAAAAAAAAAAAAGCACCCAAAATGCAAGAGGATTAGTCATTACATCTGGAGGAAGGAGCATTTCTCATTCTGCTTTAAATATACGAGCCTGGAACCGAGCATAAATCAAAGCTTCAAACGCGGAGCATTTTCTGCAATGATATTCTATGCTACGGTGGCCAATTTAGACACTGTTTATTTTTTTCCAACTATGAGAGTTGACAGGAAAAAAACAATGTTGTTTGTTGTGGAAATGATTTATATTTGCCACTTCAGAGGTGATGTTAACTTGGATTGGAGAACGTATTGTAACACCCAGTCAATTATATATTATTATGTTTAATTTATTATATGTTTTGTTAGATTTGTAGCTTTTTATTTATTTATTTAAAATTAGCCATTTATTTTCATTTTAGTCATTTTATGTCATTAGTTTTTTATTTTTCTGCTTGGATTTTATTCAAATTGTATTTTAGTATCAGTAAATAATATTAGTTCTTCAAATTAAACCTACTTTGTTTCACCTAGTAACCAAGGGAAACTGTCTATTTTAAAGGGTTAGATCACCCAAAAATGTTGTCATTAATTACTCAGCCTCATGTCGATCCAAACCCATAAGACCTTCGTTCATCTTCAGAACACAAATTAAGATATTTTGTCATGATATTAGAGAGCCACCCGACGCGTGACTTGCGTCTTTCGCTATGATCAATGCGCCGCATATGCATGCTTTCATTTCAGTTGTGCTGCTGTCTATGGAGAGTCAGACAGCTCTCTGATATCATCAAAAATATCTTAATTCATGTTCCAAAGATGAACGAAGGTCTTGCGGGTTTGGAACGACATGAGGAACAAATTTTCATTTTTGGGTGAACTAACCCTTTAAATCTTCGGTTACACTTTATTTTTTAGGTTCAATTCTCACACTGACGAACTATTACCTACGACGTTTACCTCAAACTCCTTATTATTAAAAGAATAGTTCACCCAAAAATGAAAATTCTGTCATGATTTACTGACCCTCGAGTAGTTCCAAATCTGTATGAGTTTCTTTGTTCTGCCGAATACAAAGGAAGATATTCTGAAAAAAGTCTGTAACTAGGCTGTTTTGGGTCACCATTGACTCCCATAGTATATTTGTCCTACTAGCGCTTCATAAGACAGATAGGTTGGTGAATGTGTGTGTTTTTGGTGTGCAGTGTGACTCTCACCGTGGCGTATAGGCAGGTGTTTATGGTGGGTGAGGGGAGTGATGAGGAAGCGTGTCTCTGCCACAGGGCTCCAGTGGTGCAGCACAAGTACGGTCCACATGCCGGGCCGCAGGGGCAGGTTCAGAGGAGGCCTGTAGTGAGTAAACTCAGCACTGGCATCGATAAGAATGTCGTAGGTGGCGGCGATAACATTGGTGGGGTCAATCCACACCACAGTCACGGTCACATTCGACCCCTTCCCCCATTTCTGTATTCCCACAGGCTCATCCATGGGTCCCATCAGATTCCCGAAGTTCCGGAATATCCTTTCCTTAGCATCCCAGTCTGTTCCAATCTGATTATAGAGAGAAAACAACCAAAAACAGATATTTAATGTGAAAGTCAAGAGCAGTTTCCACCCAATCTTTTAGCCTAATGAACCTTCACAGCCAGTGATTAAGGCTCAAGTACCACTTTATTAGCCCAAACCAATGTTTTCATTCACTCTGGATATCTTTTAACATAAAAATGAATTCTATTAAATCATTGATAAAACCAAATCAATGCTGTGGGTGAATACCAGATCGAGTCACGTATAAATCACAAACAGTGAAATATTTTACTAGTTTTAAAGGAAGTCATTAAAGCTGAATTTATTTTATAAAAAAATATAGTAAACTAGTAATACTGCATAATATAACAACATTGTAATGTTACGACAATACTGTTTTATTTGAATATATTTAAAATCTTTAATTTATCGGAAATCATTTGCTGCTCAAGAAATATTTATTATTATTGTGCTGCCTAATATTTGAGTAGAAATGTGATATTTTGATTCCTTGATGAATCTAAAGATTAAAAGAACAACATTTATTTGAAATATAAATGTTTTGTAACACTGTAAATTATAATATATGGTCACCTTTATCAAGTTTAATACAAATTTTAAACTCAACATAATCTGAAAATAATTCTTATGCTATTATATAAACATATGAATATTGATTTTATGTTATTTATTATTGTATTTTATTAATATTTTATCATTTTAACAGTTTTCAACATGCTTCCATAGGTTTAAGTGAAATCTTTTCAAGTACACCCTGGAAGCTGCCAGAGTACCCCTTGGGTTACATACACCCCTGGTTGGGAATCACTGATCTAGAGCAAAGTTGGAGAGGCAGAAACAGTAAGAGTGAAGAAGAATGAAGAGAACACAGTCCTGGGGCACTGAGACAGAGTGTGTCGCTCTTGATGCAGAGATGTGTCAGTTCACTCCCTCCAGACATTGCTATGGAAGCTGTACAAACTTTCTGTGTCCTTAAAATTCAGTCCCCCTAAGACACCAGAGTATTGGGAAGCCTGAGCTCTGTACATAACTGTGGCTCCCTATGAGAGGCACATACAGCCAAATGAATTGCACAAGATTCTGTCGTAAGTAAACAGATGGCACCAATTGGGACGGCCAGTACCAGCTGAGATGAGCGTAATTGCATCAAACGATCAGTAGTGCCCAGTGTAATGTTTCTCCCACTGTGAGGTAATTTGACTTGTGGGATGGGGGGGTGCTGGTGGCTTGGAGCCATCTAACGTTAGCTTCCTCCGGCTGGCTGGACAGAAATTTCTACCGAGGACGTGACCGACAGCAGGAGTTTCTTACGGTTGACCTGTCCCATATCCCTCCTCAGCCGTGCCTGCACCTCAGTAAAACACAGCAAATCAATTTGATCATCCTGTTGGGAAGATGCCCGAGACCCAGCTGGACTTGGTTTAAGCACTTTACAGCTCTGCTGTCTTGTCTATGGGTGTCCCCCAAGGACGGATGCTGGGAAATGACATCCAGACAAACTCCGAAATGAACTTTTTACAACACAGATGAATTAGGAACATGTACTAGTCTTATATATATATATATATATATATATATATACACACACATATATACACATACACGCACACACATACACACACATATATAATATATAATATAATATACACAACCATTCAAAAGTTTGGGGTTCCTTAATTAAAAAAAACAGTAACATTGTGAAATATTATTACAATGTACAATAACTGATTAATAGTTTATTTATTCCTGTGATGGCAAAAATTAAATTTAAGCAGTCGTCACTCAACTTCACATCTAAGAAATTGCATGCATCTCAAAACTAATTTCTTTAAATTACTCACATAATTATTATTAACACATATTAAACATTAAATATTTTAAGTCAAAATAGAGCAGCTCACGTTTAATTTGAATTGTTTGTCACTTTCATCAGCAAAGGAAGTGTATAATTATGACTGGATATAAAAAAATAAATAAAAACCTAGTTAGAGACGTTTATATTCAGTTGAAAGTCATCTATCCACATCTAACGCCTTTGTCTGAAACTGATCACATACCCTTGGCTTCCAACAGACAAACTGAGAGCAGTTCAGCGTGAAGTCATTATTTTATCCCCATACTCGTGGCAGACAAATCACTGATTACGCCAAAGGGCAAGATGACAGGTATGGCGCTGCCTGACAGCTAAATCAATGAAGAACGCCTGAATTATTGGTTGTTTAACGGAGTATGTCAAGCACAATGTGCAGCAGTGTAAGATTGCCAATAATATTCGGAGGTCAATTTTCTTAGCAATGCATACATTCTGAGGGTACCACGGGGGCAATTCAGCACCTATAGACTGCCAAGACATTTTTACTGCAGTAAGCCTGAACAATATACGCATTGTCTTAAAACCTTTATTTATGAAACACAGCGTGATGACAGTTTCTGTTCATGAATAAAAATGACCAACAGAAAACATAAATGTGCTACCCATCATCCTTTAACTATTGGTGTGTGTGGTTATACCATGAGTTCACTAACCTCTGCAAACTGCAGTCTGTTGAAGGTATTGGGTGGATTGGTGAACTTGAAGAACTGTTTGGGCATGACCCAGGTCTCCAGGGTTTCCAGTTTGCTGGTTGCCAGGTTGGTGGCATGATGCCTGACCAGGTATCCCTGGAATTCATCAGACAGGAAGTAGATGTGGACAGACACAGGGTGTCCCATGGCAAAATACCTAAATGCACAAAAAAGTCACTTAACCCTCGTTTATCAATTCAAAACTACCTCATAAATTACATTTCAGTCACATTTACCAAAGGGGCATTCATTTGTTTTGTTTTTTTAGAAATAATATTTTTTACTGTTCATGATTTCAATGTTCATATATATACATATATATTCAATTTTCACGCTTTTTATTATGTTAGCTAGCTAGCATTTTTTTCTTAATCAAAATAACCTAACTAAAGCTTGACTGAGATGGACAAAGAAAAAACAAGATTTTTGAATTATTATTAAATCTGCAGTGTTTTTAACATTGTTCATAATAAGAATGTTTCATAAGCACCAAATCAGCATATTATAATCATTTCTGAAGAATCATTGCACACTTAAGTCATAAGCAATTTTCTTTAATAATATTTCACAATACTACAGTTTTACTGTGTTTTTGATCAAATAAATGCTGTTAAGAAACTTTAAAAAAGAATAAATCTTACTGACTTCAAAATTTTAAATGGTACATCTTCTCAGATATATATATATATTCTTAGACTACGGGCACTTTCATGTCCTTTGATCATGTTTTGCAAAAAAAAAAAAACAAAAAGGGAAATTTCACA
>JAUCMS010025494.1:0-17796 GCA_032357445.1 Enteromius radiatus
TTATGTTAAACACTCATGAATATATATATATATATATATATATATATATATATATATATATATATAGCTGTTTTTTTTCCCCAAAAGATAAAGTAAATACGAACTGTAAATACAACACATTTAAATCAAACACTAATTTGATAAATATACTAAATATGCTAAATGTATGCTTTGCTGAATATCTGCATGGTACTTAAATACTTAATATCTGCATGGTAAAATTCATTCAAAGGCATTCAGATCAATGTATTTGGGCAATGTGTTTCACCATGAGCGTTGTGTCTTTAAGACAGCATGTCAGGTTAAAAATAGTCAAAACCTTCAAAACCCCTGCAGTCTGTTCCATCCTGTCGCTGTTTAGCTGTTTTTGAACCCAAGATCAACCTTATGTCAGCATCCCCTAAAAAAACGCATCTACTTAAGTCCCAGATGAACCTAAAACCAGAACAATTATTTAAATCCTGGGGCCGGTTAATCAACTAGCTGATCAGACAAATCAACAACCAGTCCATTTAAAAAGTAATACAATACAAATTTTTGCAAATCTACCCATGTCGGATGAATGAATGATTAAATATATGGAGTCCTAGATTGTTAAAGGGATCATGAAGTGAGAAATTAAAAATCTCTTAACCTTTTGACATATAAGAGATTATGGCAAAATAAAAAACATCCTTTCTTAGTCTAAGAATAGTTTGCCAAACGTAGTGTTTTGATCAGGACAGGATAGAAAATTGCCTATTACTGTACTTCTAAATTATGCTGTTTTTCTATGTAGAAATCTTGATAACATTATAAGGAGACCTCAGAGAACAGTACAACATAATAAAAGGCAGCTCACAATCCCTTTAAAGCTGTTTGCTGAAAAAAAAACATACAATTGAAACACAGAACTCACGCTTCTGTTTTGTAGCTGGAGCACCTCGCCAGAGGGATCTTCAGCACTTTGTCATTCAGGCCCACAAAAAGAGTCCTGTCGCCATGGAGAATCTGAAGGCTCAGGATTGGCTCCCGCAAACCAGGAGGGAAGAGTTGCATCTCCTCCAAGTAGCAACCTTGCAGGCTCTTATTAGTGGTTGCCAGGGCCTTAAGAATAGTTCCATACTCTGATAAGTCAGAACAGAAGGCAAAGCATAATTACACAGGGCTGCATAACTAATGCTAACTAATACTATTTATATAAGGATTTGGTGGTAAACCCTTTGCAGACATGTGACTTACAAGGTTTTTGTGCAAAAGAAAAACACAAAACAGAAGTGACTAAATTTGACACTGACTAGTTACTGTACCTGTGCCTATGTACATGACGTGGTGCAAAGTATCCTGCCCCTGTACAATGTCAACAACCAACTTAGAGAACCGCACGTCGTCCTGCCAAACCAGCGGGTCCACAGAAACAGGCTGAACCACGTCATTCATGAGGTAGAGCCGCTGGGCGTCCTGCAGACTGCGTTCAGTCAGTCCTTCATTAGGCCCTTCTTCCTCTATGGTCCCACACTGGTAAGTGTCATTAGGGTTAGACTCATTAGTTAGTGTAGAGGTCAAGCAGGGTAATGCAAATGTAAAAAAAAACAACTTTCAAACTTCTCACCATGTCATTTTATAGGAAAGTAGACAATAACTGTGAATTACAACGCATGCAGGTACACCCAGCTGGTATTGAGCAATTACTCTCACAGCGCCAGGCTGATAGAATTTACCTATTGGCTGTTTATTTCAGACACACACACACACACACACACACACACAGGGAACAACATGTAAAAGACATTCAGGGGGAATGACGCACCTGGAAGTTAGGGATGGGGTTCGAAGTGGGCAGCCACGTGGAGCGTGGGTTCTCCTGGGAGCGGAAGGGCCCATTGAAAGCCTGCGTGATTGCGCTGAGGTTGTACGCGCAAACTGCAGAAGCAGCAATGCTGTTCCTGGATCACGAGAAAGAAAGATGATTACAATTTAGTACTATGAAAACATGCAATATGTTATTATATATAATATAAATAGATACTGGTGATCTAGTTTCAGGCAAATATGTGCGTCTATGGTCTTTTTTTATACTTGATATAAATAGCATACAATACAAAATGAAAGATATTTACAATGTTTAGTTATTGATTCTTTCTAAATGTTATCTTCACATAGCCTACAGTATAACTGTGAATTACAATTTAGCTTCTTGTGGGACATGACCAATTCAATTCAATTTCATGCAAAAATTTCTGAAAGTAAGCCAAATCTGCTTTAATCTTCAATTCAATCGCATTTGTCAACACTTGTGATAAATGTTAATAGAAATGATAAATATTCTATATTTGACATATTTTACAAATAGTTTTTGTTCTATAACCTAACATTTTGTCAAAAAGCAAAAAAAAAAAAAAAATTTAAAATATGTACTGAATAATGGTTAATGACAAACAAAAGTATCAGTACCATCATAAAAAGAATTATCTAAAATAATATAATAGCATGTATTTTCCCCAAAAACAGCGCAGTTGTTAGGCCTTTACACTTCATGGCTTCAAAGCTGCAAAGACAGTTATACAAATCTATAATCTTGAGACAAACATAAAAGTTCATAATCAGTTCAGCCAGGCTTGTCAGCTTCTTCTGGCATGAAACATTCTCAAATGCATCGTGACTTAATTAACTCCATCGATTTGAGTGACAGGTGGCCCAGAGACCCAAGTAAGCTGTCAGGAGCAGAGATGAGCTCTACAGTGAATGGATTGGTGGTTATTCTTGTTACCAGACTCACACTGAATTTTGTACAGATGACAGTGCATTTTCAGAAGCTGTTGAAGTGACAAAGAAAGTACAGAGTTTTGTCTAGTTACCCTGAGAAATGTCCCCTGAGCTTTCAGTACGTCCAGATATCATGCCAGAAGTCCTTAGGAACCGGAGCTATTATAGTCACAGCAGGTGACTGTGAAGGTTATAGTAGATTATATCGATATTTGGATGTTACCCTTGTGCATAAAAATAGCATGGGATCATTAGAGGTCAACTAAGAGGTTCCCTAAAAATTTGAAGTCATTCTTGTTATCAGATTCATTGTTGTGTGCTGTTGAGGTCGCACATAAATGAACAGCAATAACTGTGGTGGTAACACCAAAGCCACAGACAGATGGGTCCATGGGCAGAGCTCCAGGCCTGCCAGTCTGGCTCGGGCTCTTGTTATGTGGCCTAGTGAGGCATGGACTTGAAGAGGATTCAAGCCTGGTTCTGCAGCTCCACCCTGGGGACTGTATGAGGGGTTTGACATGGAAAGTTAGCGTGGTAAAATGAGAGGCTCTAGGCATTGCAGCTCAAAAGGCTATAGTGTGCAGATGAAACATGGGCTATAAACCGGTCAGCCCTAGAATGCGACAGGACAGCCAATTATTCTCCTCTTTTACTCCAGCATTCAAAAGCAAGACTGAAACTTTGTTATGAGAAACTACAAGAGTTTATTTTGTGACATTTTACTTCTATAGAGATAGGAAAAGTGCTAGTGAAAAGCTGACTGACTACTGTATATAGGCAGCAGAATACAGTTGCCAGTCTTGTTTTAGACTTATGAATACAGGTACATTTATGCACAGGGAGCATGATTTCAGCAAGTACAAGATGTTCCTAGATCAACATTCTTGTTGATCCTGGAACAACATTCCAATCAACCAATCAGGATTATACACCCTTGTTAATCAGCTATCATTTCCCACTAATTTTAGGCATAAATTTTGGGTAGGGTTATGTTTAGGAGTAGGAATTGGAATAAGTCTATATCTTTGGACAGTAATGTTGATCCAGGATCATGTCTTACTTGGCAAAATCACAGTTTGATTCAAATCAAATCAAATTGATACAATCAAATCTGCTTCAGTTCTGAATTTTGCAAAACACTTATGAGAAAACCCTGAAAAATTCTTATGAATAAAATATCTATGAAGCATATTCCCATTCATATTCACATATTTTAGCACACCAAGGTAACTATGAACCCAATACTGTCCAGCCAGGACTCCGCGGAGTATTAATAGGAGGGAACACAAAGGCCATCCATAACAATGAGTAAAACCAAAGAATATAGTTGTAAATTGTGGTTGTATTAGCTAAAGAATTGAAAGTTCTCATTTCCACCATCAGTGCAAAGATGTTCCAATCCAATCAAATCTGCCTGGAACATGGCATTGTGGATTTTATTAAACATCAACAGATAGAAAAATCTAAACCTTACTGACTCTGCTGGAAATCTGCAGTAGCTGGATCTTCCATCAGTACAACGATAAAAAAAGCATCAAAATCAGCACAAAAATGGCAAACTGAGCACAAAAATATGGTTCTCCCATGGTCATCTCTGTCTCCTCACCTGAACCCTTTAGAAAATAAGTGGCATGAACTGAATGAGTTTACCAGCATGGATCTAAAAGGTTTCATTTCCCAACCTTCTTTGCTCATATTTACCAAGGGGCTATTAATTCTGACTCAACTGTATGTTGTCAATTGTGCGAACATAGTCCATAAGTACTAGTTAAAATCTCACAAAAATAAGGAGCTAAAAATGAACCATACAACAGCGAGTGCAGTGTATGCATGTTTGAGGAAGCTTTATAGTATATATACATACATACATACATAAGAATGCATAAATGTACTTTCTGTTGAAATGATGCATACCTCAGCTAAGTCACGGTGGCATTTATTGCATTTATGCTTGTGCAGATGTGACTTTCAGACAGATGATGGTGCACTTTTTAAATGCTGTTGAGGTGTGTAAAAAGTAAAATACAGAGTTTAGTCCTATAACCCTTTGGAAAGTCACCTACTCAAGCAAATCCCATGACACACTCAGTATAACACGCAACATATGGGAATGAAGTCTTCTCACTGTGAGAGCAGATGACTTTGGAGCTTTCCAAGCAGCACGTACAGTAGATCACATGCTTATTTAGATGAAGTCATGTTGAGTTATGATGACAGAAAAGACAATATGTCAAAAAGCTCAAGGGTCATTTGAGGTCATCCGAGAGGTCCATAAAGTTGATTTAGACATAAAGTAGGACAACACTCAAGGGGAAAAAGGGAAGGGAAAAAAGAAAATACATTACTTCAGTGTTTCAACTTCAGTGAATACCTGCATCGCAGCAAAAAAACAAAGAGCCAACTCAGCAACCTTCCACAGCCAGGATGAGGCAAGATTATTAATAAATATTTTTACAGCATAACAATATCTGCCCTTGTAGACAAACGTGCACTTAAGCATTTGCTTAAAAAGACTGCTAATTATGCTAATAATCAAAACACAGTTCATACATCTATGTGTACATGATTTATTGTTTTGAAACTGTTCATAGCAACTTTATTGCTAATAATGCGAGTAAACATGTTTTGCATATTCTATATTAAATGCAAGTATATTCCACAAAATTTATATTAAAAATATGCTGTTCGTACTGATTTTACAGCACTGTAGAATGACAGACAGATGAAAACAACAGAAAGCAGAAACCCTTAATACCATCATCTCCATACATCAACATGAAAGAAATATGCATGGAATAAACTCAAAGCGAAGATTTCTGCTATGGGGAACAAAAAACTCATTTCAAGGTGGATTTTGTCATGCTGTATCACAGCGAGCAAAGAGATGCACTTGGCTGTTATTCTGTATTTGTTGTAATTCAGGCATGAAAGTGTGTGTATTCATGATAGACGTATTCATTCACACCCGCAGATCTGTTTTCCAGAGGGGTCGTCTGTCATAATATTAACTGCCAAAAGGTCTGTTCCACCCAGTTAACCTGCAGATGATTGACAGAAATAAGGATGATAAAAGAAACCACTTCAAAATTATTTAAAACGTGTTTCCAGAAATATTTCCTCCTTCATTATTAGGGGAAAATGCAATTATATTGCAAAATATTTAGATAATAAATTAATTCTACATTTACTGAGATGATGAGAGCAAAAAGACCGCTGAGTGACACATGAAACATGACATGCAGTGGCTGACCAATCAGAATCAAGAGAAAATTTTAGTAAGTTTTATAAAAGCAATAAAAGAAAGAAAAACAGTCATTTTAGCCATTGCAGAAAACCAATTTACAAAAATGAGGTAAAATCACTGCAAAGCGCAACCTCTCATGACTTACTGCTTTTATAAAATGCAGAAACAGCAATTTAACTAAACATTCCAATGTTCAAGTTAAATTTATGAATAATAATAACCATAAAACAGCCAAGGAGCCCATTGCCAAACACTGAAAGGATTATATATCCATGTATCCACCACGGAAAAGAAAAGAAAAGGTCTGTGTGTAATATCCTTAAAAAATATCCATTATCTTAAGTTTCTTTCCACAATACACTTAATAGGGCTGTAAGCACAGTAGGAGGACATATACTGCTTTGACACCTTCAGCTCAATGAAAGTATGCACTCACGCTGCCAATACCTCGGGGCAAACTACTACCGACACTTCCAGGCATTTTTGGCTGCTCTCTTGTGTTCTCTCACTCGGCTCCTCCCATGCCCACCCTCCCCATTTTGCAGCCCCAAACCCCAGGGAGCATTGCTTAAGGTGTTCAATTTACCACAGACAGATGGAGACTCTGTTGTTCTGATTGCATTACCATATTCCGTTCCTATTGGGGCAGTGAGTGAAAGGGGACAGGAAAAGAGACAAAAAAGAAACAGAGATAAAATGAGTAAGAACGATAGAGAGCTAGGGAGAAATATTGGGAAGGAGAGCAAGAGAAGGAGGGTATTTAGATATATATGCTGCCATACTACTTGCTATTTGAAATGTTGTTTTGTAGTATGCATAATGTCAAGTAGTGATAAAAAGTGATAGATAAAAAATGTTTGTCCACAGCTGAACGTAATGCACCAGTAATTCATCCAATAGGACAGAATCCAACCTGGTCTCATAAAAATATGTATCTTTTGCACTTTTAATGCAACGTGTATTTTTTGTGCAACACCGTTTTTACGTACCTTATACTGTGTGACGCTAAAACATTGGTTCAATACGCAAACCCAGGCACATTTTTATATGATGATGTAGGTATGTACTGAGGCGGATTGGAAATTGAAAAATCTGGACTGTTGCTAAAAGTTAATGCTCTATCAAGCTGGAAATACGCCCTACACCAACTCCAATCTTAAACCTACCCTGATGGTGATAAATCAAATATCCCACCATATGATTATTGTCAAGTTTTGTGTGAAAATTAATCTTTATTAATCCAAACTCTGTAAATTTGTGTAAAAAAAAGGAATAAAAGGTGTCACGGTTTTACTGCCTCTAGTGTTTTGGACACTTCAGTAATATGTACTTCTTGGTAAGTATTTCATGTCTCGCTAAAAACTGCACCAAGGTACGTTTATGCCATGAGACCAGGTAGAGTCACCAAGAAGTGTTGCACTAATAAGTTGAGTAGAAGTGATTTTGTAGCATACTCCATGATCGGTCAACTGCCATATGAACTAACGTGCTGTAAACAGCATGTAGTATATATACCAAGAACACTGCAAGATATACAGTAAATACAACATGGAAGAACACTTGGTGATGATTATATTCTTAGAAAATACTTTACTTTGCAAAGCATAAATTTCCTACACATTCAAGTGTGTGTGTGTATATATATATATATATATATATATATATATGTATGTATGTATGTATGGACCTAATGTATCCATCAGGATATACGTTTTTGAAATTTTACATCGGTATGAGAAGTGCTTGCTTTGTAAATATGAAGGTGCTGGAATGCAAAGGGCATAGCTGCTTTACAGAAGGTGTATAGAACATATATAATATGTTGATGTTGTGTTTGATGACTAGACTTACACGTTGGTGGTGAAGATGCCATAGATAAGATCCTGTTCGGGCAGGTAGAAGGTGCTCTGTAGCTCATTGTAGTAGAATGGGATCTCTCCCGACCGTGAGCAGTTGAGTCGGGCCTTTGTGAAGGTGGTCCACGTGTCTTCCAGCAAGAAGCGGCCTCCTATGTCGTTCTTACACACCCGCGCCACCCGCGAGTACACCGTCTTACCGCAGTCATGTTCCACTGCATTTTCTCTCAAGAAGAAGAAAGTGAAAAGACCCACGTCGTAAGCCGAGATGAAGTGAGGCTCTGAAGGAGGAGGAAAAAAAGCGTGTCTAAACACCTTACAGGCACAACAAGCATTTCAAATGGGTACCTCTATAGCAGGACTCTCAGCAATGCAGCATAAAGTGGTTTAAACGTCAAAACACAACTTTACTTCCATAGCAAACTGGCCTGAATCCCTGTTCTACTCTTTTTTTTTTATATCCGCTTCTGCCAGCCTATGACTGGAGCAGAAAACTGTGTGCGTGTGACATGCAGAAATACTGAATACAAAAAGCTGTCCCGTTGGTCCAGGTGGCACTGGTCTGGATTGGATTAGTCAGAGTTAATATTGCATACTCTGAATAATGTCCTACCCCCAAGGCCTGTTTATTCCCCAGCCCATCCAGTAATGCATGCCACAGATATTCACCTGTAAATAGGCATGACTATAATCACTGCTGGGGCCATCGCAGCAGTTTACGAGAATGAGATTACTGTTACGCTGTGAAGCCCAGGAGAGGCATCAATAGCCATAACTGCTTTTGATTCAATTTTAAACACAATAAATACCAAATCTCAGTGGACACAGACTCAGAAACAGCCCAGAGAAGCCTTTGCATACGATTCTGCTCTATCTGCAAAAACTGACTGAAAAAGAATTACATGGTCAAAACTGGACTGGAACTTGTGCAGGTGCAATCATGTGTAGGTCCAAAATCACAATAAGACAACATCAGCATACTGTAGGCAGAATGATTTTGTGCTATATTTAGTGCTTCCATCTGAAAGCACAGAATAGATTTGGAGTGAGAAACAGGCAGAACAGTATTTGTTATTCACTGAAAAATCCCCACAAAATCATTCTTTATAAATTATTCTCAGACTATCAGAGATATTAGACGTTGTCTGTCTGGTTTGTTTTTGGTTTCATGTCATCTTGTTTTGATTTCATTCTGTGTTCACGTGTTTTACCTTATTTGGAGTTCCTGTCTTGTGATTATTACGTAGTTGATTTGTTCCCAGCCATGTCTCACAGGTGTTTAAAGACAGGGTTTAAGGTTCTGATTGGCTGTCAATGTTTCTATCGTTCATCAGCTGGAAAAAATAGTTCTGAAAATGATTCCCAACAATATAGTTTCTCTGTCCTTTATCGTTATAGTTGTGGGGTGGATGCTGAGAACAATTTTTACAATTACAACAATTATCTTTATAGCCATCATGTTTGGTGTCAACTGGCCCTAAGAGGTCAACAAAAGTGTGAAATATTTAAATGTAATTAATTTTAGAAATTCATACTAAAGCGATAGCAAATATGTTTTTTAATAAAATTTAGTTTCTTTGAATTTTCTACACATTTCCACAAAATATTAAGCAGCACAACTGTTTTAAACATTCATAATAAGACGAAATGTTTCTTGAGCACCAAATTAGCATATTATAAAGACTTTTACTGTTTTGCTGTTTAAAAATACAATTCAATAAAATTAATGCATCCTTAGACAGTTTAAAGTAACTAGCAAATATAAAAAATATAAAACCAGTATATAATACCAAATATGTATGCTATTTCCACACGAGAAACTCACCTATGATATACAGTGTGGACATTTTTTTATGGTATTTTATGGTGAATATTTCGACCCTAGCCAGATTGTATTATACGTTTACTTGTACACTTTCTATTATTTCTTACTGTATAGCTGAGACTATATGTACATGTGCATTAAAATAACCAACGATTAATAACAACAATAAAAAAATTATAAAGTATATTATACCATGGTATTAACATCTGGTTCCATCTCTGTATTTTAAATGTGAATAAATTGATTGATTACTGACAATAAATTTTAAATAAACAAACAAAAACAAAAACAGAAAAATACACTACTATATAAAAATCTATCATAGAATACAATGCAGAAGTTATACGCCAGTACTCCACTGTACTATTTTGTAAGCAGTGAACCTTAAAAAAAGACTCAATTCTCTTACCAGATGCATTAACAGAAGATTGCTGTGAACAAACAATTCTTCTGCTTTCAGTTTGAATGAGACATCATAACTACACTTCCACACAGATCAAAGTGAAGCAAGTGGTCAGAGAGGTACAGTGAATACCAAAACTCATCCATTAAACCCAAGAACAATTACTTCCCAGTGACTGCAGGAATTCATCAGGTCTTTTGCTAAGCTGAAACAGGCAGGGTGTGAGTGTGTTGATTTGTGAGGGACTGAACATGACAAACGGTATTTTCCTTCTTCCATGCCGAACGTAAATACTGCCTCATTTCCACACCGCCACTCCATCAGGGGTCCCTGTATGTGTGTGTGTTTATCTGCGAGCCACAGTCAGGGGAAAACACTAAGCTGGGAAGTGAATTTCGAGTCCCAATAAGCACCAGAGAAAGGAATGTGCTAATAGCCACGCTGCAGGCGATGATGATATTTCTCATTGAATCAGAGCTGTGCTAAAACAATATCACATCTCACTTCTGGTACGACCCCACATGGGCTCAGTGTTAGAAAATAAACAAAAAACATTCAGTCAGCACCTGGCCCATACAATAATAACATTCTGGCTGGATTCAATTGTAGACCCTTGAGGTTCATGCCGTTCTTCACTGACCCCCAGTTGAGAAATAAGTTTTTAATTCACACTTCATCTCTATTGAGTCCACATCCCTCTAACACACATGATTGAAAAGGTTAGCGGTTTTACTTTGGCTAAACTGAAAAAAGCTATTTTCAAAGACAAATGGTTTTCACTTCTGCAAATATTAGCAAACAACTTGATTATGTTGATGCCCATTAGCCAAATAGCTATTTTAGCTATAAGAGCTTTTTAGCTAACTCACAATTTGTGTTTTACTTTGGCTAAAACGTAACAAAAAGCATATTTGACAATAAATATTATTCAGTTGTGCAACTATTAGCAAATCACTCAATAATGTTGCTATCCATTAGCCAAAAAGCTACTTTAGCTACAAATAGAGCTTATTCACAGTGGATAAAATAAGTACTTTTTCATATTGAGTATTCTTTTTCACTTGAAATTATGTCATATTATGGAAGTAAAACAGCAATTTAGACGATCTTTATTTAAAAATGGTTATTATAGCCTATACCCGTTACCGCAGGTAAATGCGTAAGCTTCAGAAATTTTGCTTCCCACTTTTTGTCTTTCTCTCTCCTCAAGTGCGAACCTACAGTGGATCTACAGGCCGACTGAGTGACGTGAGGCGTTGCAGCTGCAATTTCACCCTCTCTCGGTCAAGAGGAATAATTACACTGCTGGATGCCTGAACGTTCATCTCCTCCGCCCAATCCTAACTCTCCAAGCCTTGTCTACGTCCTTCTCCTTTCACCTCAACTACCCTCTGACATCTTCTCGGCGGAGCTTCACTGCATGACTTTCAGCTCTGGCATCAGAACTTTCTGCTTATTCCACTTTGACTGGCATTGGATGAATTTTCTATGGGAAAAGGCACAGTGTCAGCAGCTGGGAGATTATTGACACCTTTTGACTTTGTGCAGGAAGTGTGCTGAGTTTCATTTGTCTCTATCTTTGACTGGTTCCTCCCTTGACAGGTCAGGCCTGCTTTAAAAAACTGCCTTCAACACAAAAGATATGATTGTGATAGTGTAGCTTTGCTTTTCTCACTTTTTGCTAGGCATCATATAGGAGCTTGTCATACTGTATGCACTCACGGCAAGTTAGAGTAAACATGTTACAGGGTTATTTTAGTTATAAAAAATTTAGTTCCTTGAAATAAATTATTTTTTTAAAGATAGGGTACTAAAATAACTAAAGCAAAAAAATAAAGCAAATACATATCTTAGACATGTAAAAAAGGCACATTTTGTTCTCCCAATAAAACAAAAAAAAATTGAGATTTAAGCAAACTGCTTTAGTTTGATTTCCATTTAATTTTGTTGTCTAGGGGAAACAAATTTTCTTTCCTATTGGGAGTACTATTAACAACAACAAAATTAAGTCTCATCAACTATTTTATTTTAAAGAGCAACATTCAGAAATTTGCTTGCATATTAGCAGGACACAAAAAGGCAGGGCATCAAGAGAAATGTCAAAAGTTTTCAGACAATCCCTTAAATATGAGACATGAGATGATTAGATTAATGTACCATTAAGCCATTTGGAGTTGTACTGGGCGGTCCGTAGAGGCGGCATTCCTCCTAGGCTCCGGTAGATGACAGGGTCCCGGCCGGAGAAATCGATGACCGTGGCGGCATACAGCTCTCCGCTTTCGGTCACCACAGCCGTCGAATTATGACGGGGGTCATAGGGGCAGCGGGCCACTCCGTTCACCCTCTCCAACACTCTGCTCATGTTCCCTGCCTGAGAGGAGGATACGGTATAAATTACACACACACTCATGTTTAGGCAGCTCATTTAACCTCCCTGGTCTGGAATAAATGTACCTTTGTACACTTTTTAGCAATCACTGCAGTTTACAAAAGAAATGAACACTAGAGGCAGTAAAACTCTGACACCTTTTATTCCTTTTTACACAAATTTGCAGTGTTTCAATTAATAACGCGTAATTTTCTAATAATTACTTGAAGCATATCATGTTATGACTTCAAAACAATATTAATATGCTGGAAGATTTGAAAACCGATGCTTTTGAACATTAGCATCACACATATCCAGCTTCATATCCATGGGTTTCTCATGGAGTACAGTGACATACTTGAGAGGTCAGAAGCCCCATTTTGAATCCTGTGTAACCACGGTTTGACAAAACAGTTCAAATCTGCATAAAAGGAAGTTGAAATAGCACAGCTATTTGTTAACACTATCGTTTAGGTTTAGAGTTGGATTTGGTGTAGGGCATATTTCCGACATAATAGAGCAGTAACCTAAATATTATAAATGGTGTTGCACAAAAAGTGCAGACATGCAAATTTTTATGAGACCAAGTCACATTTAACTGATGCTTACCTCTCTGGTGATGCAGAGGGGCTGGAAGGCATTGGTACCACAGGTGATCACCTCTGTCTTGTTGACAAGCAACACCCGGATGTAGTTTTGACACTCCACCTGGAGGAGCAGAAGCAGATGACAGTATGACAATACCAGTGGCATGTTTGAAATACTATGGTACCACATACAATTTAAAATATGTAATTAATTGTAAACTGTAAACTGAAATCCTATTTAAACGTATTATTATTCGTCTATATCAAAATTATCAACTCAAAATTATCAAATTACAGTGGCGTATAAGTTGTACCCCTGGGGCCCAAAATTCCCCATAGACATACAATGGCGAGGGACGGCCCATGAAACAACTGATTTTTTTCCTACTACGGTAATTTATATAGGAATATTGCATTGAACATAACTCTGCATCACAGTGTAATAGAGACATGAGGGAGGGCTCATTTTGCTCAGGCAACCAATCAGACTCTCAGGATCATTGTAAAGCTATAAAGACATGCCCTAGCAACCATTTAGAGCACCCTAGCAACTGATCCCATAAACTGCCATTATAAAAGGCCCAGATGGACATCTTTGCATCACAGTGCATTGGAGAGACATTGGGGTCTCTATCATCTCTATCTCAAACAATCATTAATCATTTAACCTCTTCCTAGCCACGCCCTAGCAACCACAATCAAGCACCCTAGCAACCCAAACCCTAACAGGCATATCTTAAAAATCTGAATGAAGCATCTTGGAGACATTGTCACAGTTGTTCTGGATTGAGTCTGTCTCAGTTTGTTCTGTAGCTTCATGTGATTCCAGACAGACTGGATGATGATCAGATCAGACTCCTTGTGCAGACAATAATCTCACTGCATTATTACAATTAATGACAAAAATAATGTTTGGAAATGTATTTGCTGCTCAAGAAACATTTCATATCAATTCATATTCATATCATTGTTGAAATCATCTTTTCTGCTTAATGTTTTTGTATTGAACATCAAAACCATTTTTATTATTCTTTGATGAAGTGAAAGGTAAAATAGACAATTATGTATGTAAGTGTTTTCACTGTCACCTTTTATCAATTTAATGTGACACAAAACATTTATTGTACATCTAAAAAAAGAAAGGGAATTGTTGTAGTATTTCTGTCCAATTTTTGGGGGGGACAAAATTATTAAACATTAAATAATAAATTATTAACATTCGTTCCGAACACATACACAGTTTCTTTTGAGAACACTTACACTTCACCAAAAAGTGAGATTACCTGAGCTTTCATTTGTACTACAAACCAAAAATAATCCCGTCTAACACTGGATCAGCGAGTCATAGCATCAACCTTTATGTGCAGCTGACTGTAAAGGAAGGGATGTGATAAGCACCCTAACACCACTGAGGCACAACGCCACGTGCCTTAAATTAACAGCTAAGGGAACAGACTGTGATTTATACTGTTTATTCAAGACTGCCACCATGTTGGCAAAAGTTTCAAAATCATGTACTGAAAAAGTGAGCAGCAGATCACTCCCATTGTTAATAACAATATAAAAAGTCAGTAAAAAAAAAAGTCAGACTAGGTTTTACTGTTGGTTAATAGAACCTGACTTTAAATCCATTCCAAAGAG
Source organism: Enteromius radiatus (assembly GCA_032357445.1). NCBI lineage: Eukaryota > Metazoa > Chordata > Actinopteri > Cypriniformes > Cyprinidae > Enteromius > Enteromius radiatus. The sequence goes on from JAUCMS010025494.1 coordinate 14,670, forward strand.
CTAAGCTTTTTCAGCCAATGCTTTAATCTGCTAGTGGATTTTTCGTTTTGCCTTTTAGCGAATGATACACTCAAGAAAGAAAATACTGACCTCTGGGCTTTAAAATACTGAATAAGTAAGCTCAACATATTGCCCTCCCACAAACCTCAACAATACCCGACCCCTTTGGCCAATGGGCTGTCAGCGTTTTAAAAGAAATGTGCCTATTCAACAGAGAACCTGGGGGTTTAAAGTTACCTCTGTCTTCCCTTTGCTTTGACAGGACCTCCTGGTGTCTTCGTCTGGGCCCCATTCTGTTGCCTAGGAAACCAAAATAAACCACGAAAAAGTGACTTGCCATGATTCGCAGTTGCCCGGCAGCTGTTTGCAATAAAGCAGGAGCCAGGTTACGCAATTGTTGATGATAATATTGCATTTAGCCAGATGCATCAAAAGACATTAACCTTATTGTGGTGTTTATTGTGTAAACAGCATGATAAGTGGGCCAGCGGCTTAAAAGGGTGAGGTAACTAGACAGTTGGAAGACCAGATGCAATTTGCATGTAAATACCATCCCCTAGTTTCATTCAAGCACAGAGACCTCGTCGTCTTCTCTCTTGTTTTTTTTTCCACCAGAGCAAGCCACCCCATTTTCCTCTGCCCAATTATGCCCCCTTAGAGCTGGATGTCCAGCCAACAATAATAGAGGCAGCACTTAAAATCTGCAATCCTGCTGCCTTAAGGTGGTCATGTGCACAATCACACGCACCTTTCACAAATTATTGAGATAAAAGCACAAAGCCGCCACCTTTGTCTCTCAGCTTGAGGTCCCCTTTGCTTTCAGATCTTGACTGAACCAATAAATATACTCTGTTTGTTTGTATGGCCCACTAAGGTTCAAAGGAAATATTAGGAACATAAGAAACCATTCAATGTGGAAAAGCAGATAAAGCTGATGGTAATTGGTTTAGTGTATTAATAGCCCAATTTCCTCTTACATGACCTGCCATGCTGTGGCTCAAGTGAGCTCTTACTGATGGGACTGAATCATAATCATTCTGAACATTTAAACCTAGGAATATTAGATGGCAAAGCAAGCAGGAAGAGAAATAGACAACTTCATGGCATAAATTCATGAACAAGCTCCGGACAAAGAGTTGCTGTGCAGTCATGATATTCTCTGTTGATTTTTCCCACATGCCAATTTAAAAACAGCAAATATAGCCCATAATGTTGTATTTGGATTTCATTAAGATCACGCAGATTGGATAAGGGAGACCAGGAATGACGGCAACGTCGAGACAGAATTAAACTATCCCTATTATGGATTTTTGAAAATTACCTTCCATGCAGTGCCTAACACAGCTCTAAGTGATAGAAAACATCCTACAAAGTTTTAAATATGAAAGCACAACGTGTATAAAGTAATTGTCTCTCAAAATAAAGAATTGACTCTAAATCATTAAAAAGAGTCATTTTTAAAAATGAATCTCAAGCAGTGTCATGTTGACATCAACATGAAATATTTAAGAGTGAAATGGAAAATCGATTAACTATAAAAATCCAGAGCAAAATAACATTCATCACACTGAACAAAAAATACATATCTTTAGATAAGAATATATCTTATTTGGTCAGTAACTAGACAAAGAAAAAATACATCAATCAACAAGACAAAAATTCAAAAAGACTTTGTCCTACACCACAGCTCTCAAATATAATTTGTATTTCTATGTAGGTTAAACACAAGAGCATGTCTTGATGCAACATGTGAATATGATTTGAGAACTATTGCAGAGGGACGTCGTAAGGGCTTCAAGCTGCATGAGGATAAGTAAATAATGGTAAAACTTCTATTTGTGGTTATTATGGATTCATTTTGGATTATGGATTTTTGAAAATTACCTTTCATGCAGTGTGTAACACAACTTTAGCCGAAAAGAAAAAGTCGACTCTGAATCATCTAAACAAGTGGTTTTTAAAAGGAGTCCCAAGCCACATGTTGACGTCAAAATGAAACATTAGCATATTTTCCGCCCATTTGTTGATGTTTTCAAGCTGGTTCTGAATGAAAATACTAACTTATTCATTTCCACTAGGTGCCACTTTTGGTGCATTAAAAACACTACCTTAAATCAAATCGACTGTGTTTGGAAAAAATTATCATTAAACAAATTGTTTAGGAGTCGTTGAACAAATAAGGTCAAAATAAATGCACAATATAAGAAAATGAAAGTGTTTTTTTGACCTTGTATGTCAACCTGTTCTTTGGTACTCCCAAAGCCAAAATATGAACCTTTCATAACTTATAATAGGGGCACTTTAATACTGAGAAACTGGATTATAAGGGTGGCATGTATAGATTTAGATACCTCCTTCTTGCCAGTCAAAGCAGTTCACAGCACCAAAGCTGTCAGGTACAACAATGCCACACAGATCTGGTGCTCTTTTGTTTGTGTTTGCATTCATGTGTGTTTCAGGACTGAGACATGTTTGTGATGGATGCCTAAGCGGTGAGTCATCGTTCAGGTCATTAACATCTTGTCTGTGAGCCCCTGTTTTCTGGAAGAATCCGTCAGCTTAACCCCGACCTTAGCCACGGCAGTCCCTCTCTTCACACCACACTGGAACAATGCCAGCCCTCCAATGCTATTCCCAAAGAGCATTCTGAAGAGGCAGGCTGTGAAAAGCACACTGTATGCCATGTTTGGCGAGGGCTTGAATGTGAAGTTGGAAACCCTGCCACCGATGGGGGGCCAGAATCCACCATGCTGGGGTGGATGGTGATGGGAGAGCTTTCATTGGTGGGAGGTTTGAACCTTTGAATGATAAATTACTTTTGACAAGCGTTATGCCAAAGAGGATGAGGTAATATATAGACTAAAAGTATGCAGAGGTAATGACGTAACTGTTTGTTAATTAAACCCCAGTTTTTCAACCTTTTTTGTTGTATACCCCCATAACCCGATCAGTACGGTTCAAGTACCCTGTCATAAACACCAACAAGACCTGTGGTCTTACACTAGATTTCACTTAGCTAAAATAAAATAAAATTAAATAAAATGTTATTGTTCGTTTAATATCACAAGTACCACTACTAATAATAAAAATAACTAAAACTAATAATAATAAAAATACAAAATAATAA
>JAUCMS010026052.1:0-17714 GCA_032357445.1 Enteromius radiatus
GACCCTACACCTAAACCTACCCCTTACAGGAGACTTATGGGCAGATTTTGAATTTAGTATGTTTTTTAAGCCTTTTGTTTTACAGGAACACAGGAAGTGTCCTCATAAACCATGTTTACGTTGTAGTACCTATGTCATTATACACATTTGTGTCCTCGTAAACCACAAAAACCTGAACACTCACTCACACACTCTCACGCGCACACACACACACACACTGTAGTTCACTCTGGTTGGTGTGTTGCTGTAACTCGAGGCCGTCTGGTTTGGGTGGGAATCTGTGGATTTCTCCAGACTGCATGTGGCCTGGTCATGCCAAAAGGATTGTGGGTGATGTGTGTGTGATCAGAGGGTTTGGTTGTGTGTTGTACTGATGCCCGCTGGGCCATGGAGCTCCGGGCTTTGGCTTCGTCCCTGAGCCATCTGTGAGCAAACAGACAAACACACATCAGACAAGGACGAGTGTTTTACCACTGAGAATATTTGTAAAAATACAAACAAACGGCCACTTCCTGCAGCTGAAGCCTTCCGTCACTGAGAACACATGAATGAACGTGATGCTAAAACTCCATGAGGACCTGAGGGACTCAATCAAATTGATCCAGACTCAGTCCAACTTCAAATATTTGTTAGTTTTCTACATCCGTATCAACATATGAATGAGTTTAATAGTAGATATTTAGCTTTTATCTTTTTATCATAGTGATGCTGCCCGCCTTCGGTCACATGACACAGCTGTTCCTCCAATCTGATTGGTTGACAGCTGATATAACTATGTACTAATGCTTCTCTGTATTCAGCCTGTATTCAAACCAATGCACAGCCGTTCAGCCTGAAGATATATTTTTTGTGGAACAAAAGCTGGACAAAACAAGTAGTAAATTAATATTAGTGCTCTAGTTACTCTTGAACCCTGAATAAAAGCCTTGTCAGCTCCTCTGAAGACACGTCTGATGTTCAGACTCAGTGCTCTCTCTCCCTCACACACACACACACACACACACACACTTTTCCCCTCATTCATGAGTTCTGCTGAAGGCCTGTGTGTGTGTGTGTGTGTCAGACGCACCGTGACTCCCTCTGCTGGTGGCTCGTGGGATGTCGGTGACGTCAGGTTCTTGATCTCACATGTTCCTCCGTGCATTAGCGTTGATCTGGTCACACTGATGCGTGTAACATGTCTGATCTTCATCTTCAGTCAGGCAGTGAACCTGTTAATGATCTTCGGTCTGTTCCTCCTCAGATCTGAAGCGGGAGGCCAGTATCTGTCACATGCTCAAACATCCTCACATCGTGGAGCTGCTGGAGACCTACAGCTCCGACGGGATGCTCTACATGGTCTTTGAGTTGTAAGTGTGTGTGAGGTCTTAGAAATACCACATCGGCCTTGTACTTCATATCACAATGATACTAGTCAATGACATTAAAATGCAAATAATCATATGCTAATGCCTGTTTTTGTAAAATCCAGTATATCAAATCCTTTATTTCAGTTGAGTGTTTTTTTCTCTTTTGAAACTTGATTGAATATAACATTTTTAATGATATTAATGGGCACCACCAAATTTCAATCTTATTAGTGTTCAAACAGATTTATATTAAAATCCAAAATAGTCAAATTCACATAAGAAAACAGGATTCAGACTGTGTTCAGATTTGACGAGACATTCAAAGCCATAGATTTCTAAATGAGTATATTTTATAAATCTCTGTTAGAGAAGCGGTGATGTTGCTCAGTAAATCTGAACCACTAGATCAGCTCTGCTTTGTGTTTAATGAACACAACGAGTTCTTCCTCATCTTGATTATTTTAGGAAGTATATTTTGGTGTTTCTTCATTACTATCATGTGTTATTATATATTCAGTGTATTATATTATATTACATTACATTAGGGTTAAGGTTATTACATTGTCTCAGGCCGCTAGTATTTTCATCAACAAAAAAGAAAAAACCTACCTGGAAGCTCCAGAACTGTTCAGAGTTTTAGACACTCGTGTAAAAATGCTGTAAAATGAGGACGCTTTCAAAAATAATGCCATAAATAGATTTAAATTATCAGTGAACTTCTATTAACTAAATCAAATAAATATTTGGTAAAACATCTTCTGTTCCGAGCTACACTTGAGTTTTTCAGGTAGCTTTCCAGGTAAGTGTTTTTCTTCATCTTGGAGACGTTGGCTCAGTTCTTCTGGATCGAGTCTGTCTCAGTTTGTTCTGTTTCTTCATGTCTCTTCAGACAGACTGATGATGATCAGATCAGATCTCTGTTATCAGACTATAATCTCACTGCATTATTACAATTAATGACTAAAATAATGACTGATATTTCCACCTGACACGCTACAACAAAAGATAGAAAGTTAGAGTTTTATAGAGTTTTTTGTTGCTAAAGATACTAGTGGCCTGAGACTCGCACAGTACTTTACATCATCAGCTTATGGATAAATCATCTCTGCCCTGATGTGTGGTTTGTGAGGAGAGGATAATATCTGTCTGAGATACAGCTATTAGAAAATCTGAATCTGAGGGAGCAAAAACATCTCAATATTGAGAAAATCATCTTTAAAGTTGTCCAAATGAAGTTCTATTACTAAATCATTAATCAGAAATGAAGTTTTCAAATATTGCCTTAGCAAATTTAGCAAAATATCTTGATGAAACATGTTCTTTACTTTATATCTTAATGATTTTGGCACAGTATGGATGGTGCTGATCTGTGCTTTGAGATTGTGAAGAGGGCTGATGCCGGCTTCGTCTACAGCGAGGCGGTGGCCAGGTGAGAATCACTTCCTGTTCACCTCACACACGGTCAGTCTGCTTCCACCGGTCAAGATTGTGCTCAGTCTGTGTGTTATTTGTGTTTTTAGTCACTACATGCGGCAGATACTTGAAGCTCTGCGCTACTGCCACGATAACAACGTCATACACAGAGACGTCAAGGTAAGACTCGTCTCACTAACCTCAGCGTGTTTTGTGCACAATTCACTCCCTCGTCCTCGCTGTCGCTCTCAGGAACAATTAAAGTGCTTAAACTCGCGTCAGACCGAAGTCAGTCACGATGTTCTTTGCTCACTTTCTCTGGATATTTTATTAGCTGTTTGAATAACTGGAAGATGCAGGTAATGAGAAGATGAATTCATTGCTTTATCTGTGAACGCTCTCTCTCGTAGCGTCATCAAGCTTCAGCTTTCTTACTGCTTTCTGACCTCTAGTGGCAAAAAAACCTTTCATATTGTGAGAAACACACTGTAAACACTTTAAATAATAATGTAATATCTTTATTTCCATGATTATTGTACTCTTAAAAAGGACATGTGCTCTGATGCGTTCGAGGTGTACTGAGTTCATGTGTTCACTGAGAAGCAGATGCATGCCTGGCGTTACTCTACAGTCAGCAGACATCCATCTGTGATTTAAAGTGGGATTATTGTCAGATCGGTTCATGAGGTCACAGACTCCGCAGCTGCTGTCTCTAAAGAAAATCACTAACACTGGCCAGTGGTTTACAGGATGAATCAGCACTGCTCGTGTGAAGGAAACAGTTCACTGTAACATGAAAGGTATAACAGGAGGTGCAGTAACTCTCTTTCTCCAGCGGGAGGCATCCTGCTTCATCCTTCATTGTGCAGCAATGCAGCTGCTGTTTTAAAGATGGAGGTGTGCAAATACTTTTGTCCATATAGCATACGTACAAGTGTTTTGTGTTTGATGATGAATTTTTGGCTCAAGGTCTGCATTTAAAGTCACAGTCAAGTTCTTCCGCACTGACTCAATCAATCATTTCTCTTTGAGCCTTGCCTTATACACCGAGGCATTGTCATGTTAGAGTACAAAACTCCTGCTATAAAATTAGGAGCACACAATTCCACAGAATATCATTGTACATTAAGATTTGTGCTCATGGAAAGTACTAAAGTAGTCAAACCTGTTCATTAGAAGGGGGTGCTAATACTTTTGTACATGTACTCTTGAAAAGAGTTCAGCGAGTTTGATTTTAAATCTCATATATCCCTCACAGCCTTGCAGAAGCGATGTCTCAAAAACTTTCCCATGCAAACTTTTGGAGCTAGTCATGGTTTCACACCAGTGAGTCTCCTCCCGTGGCATGTATGTGGGTCAAAGGTGAATCCCTGTCATCTCACGATGAGCTGGAGAGCGCCGTGAGCTGCGGAGAGGACTCTTGCTCATCGTGTTTGACTCTGAGGTTCGCTGTGATGAGTCCCAGGCTGCCTCTGGACATGGCCAGCACTGGAGCGTTGGAAGCGTGAGACACCGAAGTCCTCCGGAACTCTGTGGTCGAGCTGTTGGTCGCTGCCGGCTCGTTCTGCAGGTGCAGGAATTGAGACAAGGCCCGGATGGTGGCCTTACGCACCGATCCCGAGAGCATGAAGTACATGACGGGATCCAGGCAGCTGTTGAAAGCCGAGAACAGAAGCATGAGCTCGTTGGTGAGATCCATGAACCTCTGTGTCTCACAGCTGATGTCACGAAGCTGCGAAGCCACGTAGAAACCCCTGAAGGTGTGATACGGCACAAAGCAGATGGTGAAGAGCAGCAGAACCACAAAGGACTTCCTTGCAGTGCGGGCATAGCGTGTAGCGTTAGGCAGGTCCGGTTTGTCTCGTGAGACGCGGAGGAGCCTGAGAGCGATCCGTCCGTATGAAGCCAGCAGCACCGTGAACACCAGCCAGAACATTGCCACCATGAACAGATTGAAGTAGGCTTTTCCCCGGGCCTGCTTTCTCTGCTTGTACTGGAAACACTTGCCCGGCTCCTCGTTCCCCTCGGCCAGCGCGATCATGGGCACCACCATCACCAGAGAGCCGCTCCAGAGCAGAACACAGGTCACCAGACTCCAGCGGCTGCCCCGGAGCCAGCGCGGCCCGCAGCCCCTCTGAGAGCCCCGCACCCCGATGATCTTCAGGTAGCGATCCAGGCTGATCAGGCCCATCAGGGTGATGCTGACGTACATGTTCATGTAGAACAGGTTGCCCACTGCCTTGCACATGCGTGGCCCCAGAGTCCACACGTTCCCCTGAGCGTGGTACAGCACTCGGAAGGGAAGACACATCAGCAGAACCAGGTCCGCCAGAGCCATGTTGATCAGGAAGACACGCACAGAGTTTCTGCGCGAGTGCAGGAACATAAAGACCCACAGAGCCAGCACGTTTCCTGCCAGACCAAACAGAAAGATGAGCGAGTAGAGTACGGCCAGCGGGAGCCGCAGGGTCTCCTCCTCCAGAGGACACGAGAGGTTGCTGAAGTTGCTGCTCATCATGTTTGGCAGGATGTTTGTGTTTTTAACTCTTGGTTAGTGATCTGGGTAAAGTTCACTGAAGTCTTCCGCTTGAGTCTTCAGCTCTGGGGGGTGGAGGAGAAAGAGCTAGTCAGTCAGTGTTTTAAAGACAAAATGCACTTCCAGAATATGAAAGTTAGATGAGAATGAGAAAGGTGTTCATGTCTTCAGTTGCAAAGATATAAAATTGATTTTTCTCCATATAGTGGACTTCAAAGGTGGCCAGTGATTTGAACGTCAAAGCGTAAAATACACGACCCCAGCTGAGGAATTAGGGTCTTGTCTAGCGATAGATGATTATAAAGGATGGGTGACGGGAGCACCGTCGCAGTGTTTACAAAGAAAGACAAACACCCTGTACTATAGTAAATTAAAACAACGATGTCAGATGATTTTAAGGTTGGAGGAAAGAATGATGTGGAGTTTTTAAACTATGAAGAACTAACTCTATGACCTTTACCAACATCAGCTAATAAAGAAGCTCCTCACAGAGCCAACAGCGAGCAAAAGTAAATACATTTTAATTTAAGAAAATGACCAATAGTTTGGCTAGATAAGACATTATTGTGTATTTTGTACTGTATGTCGTACGTTCACTGTATGGAGAAGAATCCTGGACTGTACGTATTTGCCACTGAAGAAAGAAAGACATGAACATCTTGAATGACATTTAAATAATCAGAACATTTATATTCTGGAAGTGAAGTTATCGTTTAAGGCTGGATTACACTACACAGCGTTTATATTCTTCACAGATTTTAAAACACTACAGGATTTTCTGACCGCTCAGATCAACTCAGGTCTGCAGACTGGTTTAGACTTCGGTTAACTTCTCCAGATGGAAAAATGGGGGCAGGAGTCGTGTCGTGTGTCCCAGGCTTTAATTTACTGTACTGAACAACAGAGGAAAATTCAGTCTCAACCCAATGAAAATGAAAGGAGAGAAGGCTCTGGCTCTGAGCGCTGGTGTGAGGAGCGTAAATCACGGTCAGGCCAACGGCCCAGAAACACACGTCCTGGAGCCCCTTTCCACTCATTTTAGCTGTGTTAAATTATTAAAGGAAAGCTGTGATTCTGTTGAGCGGGAGACTAATAAAACAGAAGCTCTGGCTCTTCTCGGGTCGTGTGATGTGTGTTCGGGGTCTGTGGGACTGCGCTGAGCTGCTTTCTCATCTCACAACCTTCATAACCCTGCACTTCATATAGAGCCGTAATGATGATTCATACCCAGTACTGTGTTCTCTGTATGCACACATGCATGTATATTTTGCACCGTGAGAATGAAGTTGAGTATAATGTAATATTCGCAGCTGGAGGTGGTTGAAGAATGACGATCATCACACTTCTATAGCAGCGCGGTGTTTCTCATCGTTACCAGGAACACTCAAATCATTAACGAGCACATTTTCTGTGCACTTCTGCTTGAGTGCGGTGCTATTTTTGGTGATTTGTTTAGTTTTTCTGGTGAAACACTTCTGCTTATATTATTGCCATGCATATATTCCTCTGAATGAAGCGTCTGCTAAAAGAACAAATGTCATTTTTTTATGTATTTATCATGCAGTGGATTTTATTTGAATAATTATTCAATTAATTGAATTCTGTGAATGGTAAAATTTAAAATGTTTTAGTTTATATTTGATTTAATTGTAACTCTGCATGTCTAAAAACTGCTGACATTTCAGAAATGATTTCATGACGTTTCACTTCAGGACTTTCAGCACCGCTTGCTCAAATAATTTTTTGTAAAGCGTATTTTGAGTTATTCAAGCTTTTTTCTGTTAAATCAGGTTCTTTAATTGTGATCCTCTGCCAGTTTGTAGCAGAATAACGGCATATTTTCTGACACTAGTGTGAAGTGTATTCACACACGCACGCGCGTTTTAAGATTCTTCTATCATCATCTGTAGAATGACTCCAGCTCACACACACACACACTTTGATGTCAGACACACACAGAGGCATAAATTCTACTCACAGTTTTGCATGTTAATTCCTTCAGTTGCACAAAGCGCTGCAGCTGCACATTTATCCATTTAGACGGAACACAAGGGTTTTGGTCTGTCTGTCAGATCCTCTTTCATTCCTCCCGAGCGTCTGATGTGTTTCTGCTTCCCTTCTGAACACTCAAAGCGCTCGCGCTCACTCTCTCTCTCTCTCTCTCTCTCTCTCTCTCTCTCTCTCTCTCTGTCTCTGTCTCTGTCTCTGTCTCTGTCTCTCTCTCTCTCTCTCTCTGTCTCTGTCTCTCTCTCTCTCTCTCTCTCTCTCTCCTCTCTACAGGTTGCTCATTAGAGATGTATTACATTTGTATAATTTCTTTAGGCAAGTTTATTTATTTTATTTTTATTTTTATTTTTTTACATTTTTTTTCTATTTTACATTTTTTAATTCCTTGTTTTATTGTTGTGATTATTATTTTAATGTCTTTTTAACTTCCTTTTATGTAAAGCATTTTGAATTACCACAGTGTATGAAATCTGCTGTATAAATTAACTTTTCTAACCCCTTGCCTCTCTCTCTCTCTCTCTCTGTGTGTGTGTTTGACTCTTGAGCACACACAGATGTTGATGAGTGTTCAATCTTAAGATATTGTTTCTTGGCAGCTGTAGAAAGGGCCGTAGAATCCCCCACAGAACAAAAAACTAAAATTTTGAAATTCGTTTGCCATGCATTGAAATAACAGGTTTACACGGTGAGATACTAGCAGTTTCTTACGTAAGCCGCTTCACACTCGTTTAGCAGTGTTGTGCATTCGCTTGTTTGTTGGTGGTTTGTGTTGAACCGCCGTGTTTAGATGATTTCTCTGAGGGGTTAGTTCCGTCTGTCCTCTTCGAACTCGTTCTCACAGTCTCATGAGCTGAGGGTGATATGAGAAACACATGTGGCTTTATGTAGGACACACATTCAGTGGTTTTGTGTGTTTGTGTGTATTCAGCCTCACTGTGTCCTGCTGGCCTCGAAGGAGAACTCCGCTCCGGTCAAGCTAGGCGGCTTCGGTGTGGCCATCCAGCTGGGCGAGTCGGGGCTGGTGGCCGGAGGTACGTGTGTGTGTTCTCAGCACATCATGTTTACAGGAAGCACAGCCCTTTGCTCTGATTGGTGTCTGTTTGTCTCTGTGTTCTGCAGGTCGAGTAGGGACCCCTCACTTCATGGCTCCTGAAGTGGTCAAGCGAGAGCCGTACGGGAAGCCAGTGGACGTCTGGGGCTGCGGGGTCATTCTCTTCATCCTGTTGAGCGGCTGTTTGCCTTTTTACGGCACCAAGGAGCGCCTGTTTGAAGCCATCGTGAAAGGAAAGTACAAGGTAGTGCGTGATTGACACGTCAGGTGGTGTCTTTAATGTCAAACCCTTCCCCTGCTGCTTTACAGGCGGAAATCTGCTCCAAATCATAGATGAGCTGCCCGTGATTCAGAACAGTACTGCTCCACAGCGTTGCATATATGAAAGCAGAAGGGTCAGAGTGCTTTACTAACCCTGTGCTTTATGTTGTTTTATACTTCGCTGAGACGTATGAAATATAGTGTATGTAGTATGTTGTTTCAGGTTGTACTCAGGCACTTCTGAGGCAATAAACAAATAAATTACATAAAACCGGTGTGTTGCTTTCCGGTACAAATATGTAAACATTCTGAAATCGTGACAGATTTACTGGTAGCACTTTATTTTACAGCCCTCTTACCATACTATGTTATTATTATAGTAATTACAATAACTAGGTGCTAACCCTACCCCTACCGCGTGTAGTTACTGTATTACCAGTACTTTACCTAATGCTGAGTGACAGAAGATGAGGAGTTTGAATGAAACAATGACAAATATCTGCCAATGGGATCTTTCAAAAAATAAAAATTAAACGCATGATAAAAAAACCATACATATTTATTTTAGATAACAGGTTTATTCTGTGACCCCCACTGTCGGATATTTCTTATTTTATGCTGGCTTTATTTCCACTTAAACGCTGTTTCTCGTCTGTCGTCGTGCGTCTCAAGTAAATGAATGTTGTGTAGATATTAATGCTAGAAAACGTGACTGAAGTATGTTAGCAGTAATCTTCAGAACGGAGCTGGGTAAGGTCGGTCTGGTCACGTGTGTGTGTGTGTGTGTGTGTGTGTCAGATGAACCCTCGTCAGTGGACTCATATCTCTGAGAGCGCTAAAGACCTGGTGCGGCGGATGCTGATGCTGGACCCGGCCGAGAGGATCACTGTCTACGAGGCGCTCAACCACCCCTGGCTCAAGGTCAACTTCCTCCTGCTGCTATTGTCTTCAGAATTAACCTAATTGTCATTTCTGCTCCTGCATAAGTCACTTCCTGTTTGTGACATTGAAGCGTGGTATCAGGTTGAGTTTGAGCGTGCCTCATGTTTGTGCAGGAGAGAGATCGCTACTCGTACAAGATCCACCTGCCCGAGACGGTGGAGCAGCTGAGGAAGTTCAACGCTCGCAGGAAACTGAAGGTATTTACAGTAACCCTGCGGTAATTCCTCATGTCACCCAACACCAGCACGCTTCCACCCCAAACGATCCGAATAGTCAAAATCCAGCTTTTTCTGATGTAATAAATATTAAAATATATTGTTTAAAATAGAATTCACACAAATGTTAGTAGAAAGGAATTGAAACCCAGTATTTGTGAACGCACACTTTATTCTGCATGTGTTTCTGATACAGACTACTGTACTATAGACTGGAGCTGAAGTCTGCTTTCAGAGTTCATTAGTCTTACAAAAGTAAATTAAAAAAGCAACAAACTGCAAAAGTGTTGCAAAAGTGCATATTTGCATTTAAATTGTGTTTTCGATTTGACGTCTGTTTCAATTCCACATTTCTAGCTGCTGAATGGAACCTAAAATGGTGTAAAGTGATGTTCTACTGCCATTACGACCAAAAACAACCATTTAACTTCTTATGCTCTTATAAGAAATGACCACGCCAGCACTCGTCCAGAGTCAGAGTCTCTTATTTAAATCACAGCATTTCATACCAAATAAAGATCTGTATGAATTTGATGTGGCTGTAGTATTTGAAATATCTTCTGGTTGAAAGTTATTTTATTTTGAGTGTATTGACATTGGCTAGCTGTATGTTAAAATCCCTGAAATATATATAAATGTCATTAATAACTGTACTGGTCAGCATGACCACAGCATGTTGGTGTTTGTGACGCTTTAAGCTGAAAATGTGAGTAAAGTACGTCTGTTTAATTATGTGGTGAATATTTAAACATTTGACTTAAAAATTTAAAAAGACTTCTGTAGAAGTTGAAGTATCATCTCCAGTAAAAGTGTAAAAGAACTGGTTAAGTGTAAAAGTAATGTAAGGGAAATGCCATTAAAATTAGCATAGCCTACTTATCACAACATTAGCCTGGTTTCATCCAGTTTGTACGTTGTTTTGTTTTCGACAAATAGAATTTGCGTATAAAATGTGAAATGTGCTGTCTCCAGCCTGTTTCCATCCGACTGACCTGTTACTGATAAAATGGTGTGCGTCATGACATCATCCTTAAGATTTGGTGTATGGCAAAATTATTGCCCTTTTCACACATAGTTTTACCTTCTGCGCAAATGACATGCGTAATAGTAGCCTGTTCTTCATCAGTTCAAACAAACAAAAAAGAAAACATTAAATTGTATAGGCCTATAAAACTAGTTTTAACAAGTTTAATGAGTTTACATTTTTTTGTACTTTATAGTTTTGTACAAGCAATAGGCTATTAGTAAACAGGTGCAGTTGTATAATTATTTATTTTTTTTATTATTAATATCAGTTATTGTATTTCTCCTAACCGATGGTCCGACAGGGGGATGTGAGATTACAATGAAATGACTTGTTGCCCTGTGTTCATGGCCAGAATGTTCTGAATCTGTAATGGTTTGAGTACTGATGAGATCAAAGTCGTAATAGCCTGTTTTGAGAGTAAAGGCATTATGTGCGACATCGTTTTAGTGTCATGTTAAAAAAGAAAATCTAAGATAATATTTTCAGGAAAAATACTCCAACCTCTTACAACTATAACAATCCTTACAACGACAAGAACGAAGTTCAGAAGGAGTTTGTTTGTGTCTCTGTAAACTGGTCAGAACACCTCTTTCCTCCCGTACTCTATAAATAAAGGTGAGAAGAGCAGGCTTGGATCTAGAGAGGTTTTAAAACCGGATGCATTTCAGAAGATGTAGATGAAGTATAGGCTGAAATACCCAGCAGACAAGTCATATGCATATATACTAAATCATAAATAAACATCTTAATGCAAAATACAGGCTTTAGGCCTGCTTAATAAATAAGACTTTTCATCTTTTTCTTTATTAGTATTATCCACTAACATAACTATATTACAGTGACCGCAGTGCTCAATCATTACGAATTATTACATACTTTAAAAATACATATTAAACATGTTTTCCAGTGAAGTCCAAAAAAAAAGCATAACTTTGTGTTTATTTAGCCAAATGTTATTAAAAGTACAGAAAGGAATAACGCTAACCTTTTATTTAAAATGTTTTCTGCATGGTTAAAAATGCTACTCCTATAAAACTGCGCTTCTACAGGAATATTCAGAAATAATGTAGGCTAAAATACAATCAATGAAAGCACGATGTTTCTAAAAACTATAAACGTTATAAATCCAGCCAGGCTGTTTTAGTTCCTTTCTGAAGTCTAGTTTATCAGCAGAGTGAGGAGGTGTCTTTAACTAGCTGTATTGGTTGCGTGTGCTTGAGGCGCCTGCGTGATTACTGCATTAATTTTTTTTTAAGCTTCTTCGAGAGGAAGTGGTTACTCTGTAATTCATGGTCATGCCGACAGAAGCTATTCAAAACGGTAAAGCTTTTGGAAAATAAGAAAACAAGCAGCTTAATATTTGCCGTCATTTTCTATTTTGTGAACTTCGGAGCTTGTCCCTTGACCATTTTTTAATTATTGAGTTTATCTATATTACAAGTGAAATATGTTTTGTGTATAGACCTATATATTTCTATTTATTTCTTTATTATATTCAGTTTTCTCTGTTCAGAAACAGTTCTGATTTTTATTTTCTGTTTTATACCATTTTACTGCAGAACAGTAAAATAATAGATTTTCCTTAAAGAAGAAAAATAGAAAAATAAACATAAATAAAGGCCTACAGTTGCTTTGTTTATGTTTTTTGTTTTGTTTTTGTTTTTCATCTGCAGCATTAAAAATAAAACAAAGTTTGATGGTTAGGCTACAGGTTATAGCGATAATTTGGATATTTTCACATTTAAATTAAACAGAGATATCAAATTGAATCTATTCAAATGTGCAAAAACCCCTGTGGTCCTGCGTAAGACAGTGGTGTCACGCAAGATCACTTTCTTTTGTGCTCACTCAGTTTGGGTCCCAGATCTGTAGTAAAGAGCAGTGAGGGGGATTGTGTGATTGATGTGAACAGCAGCAGGTTTATTAGGCTACTGTCACTTTAAGACCGAATATACAGATCTAATAAACTGATACACATCTGATATTCTCCCCGTGTTTACATTCATTTAAACAACTGTGTTCGCGTGAAGGTACGCTTGTTATGTCGTTTTTTTCTTATTTTTTTCATGAAAACAGTCATCAACAAAATGAATCCTGGTGCCCAATGTTTAACGCCACTGCCAGACACTTCCCTTCAGATATCAGTAAAACGCAGCGTGGTTTCAATCTAGTAATAACACTCAAATTCAGCTGATTTTCAGATAAAAGGTGCACTATAACATTATTTTAATGGAAAGTGGTGTGCTGGTTGTATTTGTTCTAGCAGCTTTGTGACGATGTAAACTGCCCGGTGAAGAGACAGATAAAGATGTCACTGCTTCACTGCTCAGGAGGTTTGGAAGGGAAGCAGCGTTAGACAGATGGAGCTCTGCAGCAGTTTTAGGGTTAGTGAGAGTAAAGGTCTCTTGACAGAGCTGGCCACATGAAAGCAGGGGAAGTTGTCTTCTGCATCAGTCAGGTACGTGACGGTTGGAGCACAGAGGAATAACTGAGCTTTGATGAGCTTGAGTAAAGCTGAAGGTGTGTGGTTTGATGATCTAATATGTTTGTGAGATCTTCTGAAGAGCAAATGTCAAGCGTCTGCGGTTCGCTGAGAGGATTTCATTATTATAATGCTTTGTTTGAGTGGGACACTGGACTGAATGAGTGTGTGTGTGATTCACAGGGAGCTGTCCTCGCTGCCGTCTCCAGTCACAAGTTCAACTCATTTTACGGCGACCCTCCTGAAGACCTCCACGACTTCTCAGAGGACCCCACGTCTTCAGGTACGTCCCCCGCTCGAGAAACGACCTCGTGGAGTCATTTCTGGATCTCAGCTGCTTTATCAGTCACTCTGAAAGTCTACTGAAGCCTGAAGAGCCTCTCCGTGACCCCTGATGACCTCAGATCTCTTATCTTGCTGCGCAGAGTCTGTATGTTCAGCAGAGAGCTAACGAGGGCTCCTGGGCTCTGTGGAGATCAGGGAGTGTTCGGATGAGGTTTGGTTTCGTGACACACGTCAAATGGGTCGAAACAATAAATAAACAGGGTTTATAAAGCCTTAAATCAAATTTACACAAAGGCTTTACGTAGTATACATTGTAAGAGGTTAACACAGAATAGCTGTGGTTTCAGAGGCGTTTGCAGTCAGTGAAATTTTCACATGTAAAAAAAATAAATGGCACCTAATGTTGTGTCAAACACGTTTATACTGCCTCCAAAACTTGGGATCAGATTCCATATTCTGTGCTTTCACTTCCTTGACAAGCATTTTGAAAAAACTAGTGCTGTCCAACGATTAATCATGATTAATCACATCGTAATATATGTTTTGTTTACATATATTTGTGTTCTGTGTATATTTATGTGTATATAAATATAAAAACATGCATGTATATATTTAAGAAAAATGTTTTTATTAGTGCTGTCAAATTAATTGCATCCAAAATAAAAGTTTTTCTTTACATTATATATGCGTAATGTGTTAGCGATTAATTGTTTGACAGCGCTAGTTTATATATTCAATTTATTTAATTTAAATGTACTGTTTTATATAATGTTTATATAATGTATATTATTAAATTATAATAATATATAATACATTTTATAAGTTTATATGCATGCAGTTTTAAAAAAACAATACTGTATGTGTGTATTTAAATATAGGTTATAAATAAAGTACACATACAAATTTTATATAAACCAAAACTTTTATTTTGGATGTGAATAATCATGTGACAGCACTAGAAAAATGCATATTAAAAGTTTGTGTGTAGCGGCTTTAAACACATTTATTCTTAAAAACTGATGCTCTGCTGATGAACTGAGATGTTAGTATTATAATATCTTCAAGAAGGTTGCAAGATGTCTCTAAGCTAAAGTAGGAAAGCGTAGATATATTTTAACAAAAGGATCCCAGATTTATTTATTGATTTATTCTTCTATTTCTCCTGGCTATTAATGATATTTCGTTCACACAATAATCAAAATCAGCATCATCTCCTGTGTTTTCTCTCTGAACAGCTTATCACTGGAAAAAAAAGACTAAGCATTATTTAACACGTTCAATATATAGATTTCCTTTCTTCCTTTCCTTTCTTTAAGAGCATTACAGACCCTGGACCATCAAACCAGTCATAGGAAGAGTGATAAATAAGGGTTAATTTGAGCAAATGCAGAGTTATGCATCATCTGTAAGCTGATAATAAATCATCTCTGCACTGATGTGAAAATCTGAATCTGAGGGAGAAAAAACATCTCAATATTGAGAAAATCATCTTTAAATTTGTTCAAATGAATTTGTTAGCAATGAATATTAATAATAAAACATGAAGGTGTGATATATTTACAGTAGAAAATGAATAAAAATATCTTCATGGAATATGATCTTAATATCCAGAGTCACGTGTAAGAGCATGAGTAAATATTGAGTGTGTATTCTGGCAGATGTTTTGCTGAGTTAGTGTTAGAGACATGGTTTATTCTGATACCGAATGGATTTGTTTGATAACGGCGTTCGGCAGTAATTTGTGCAGTTCTGGGAAGAGTTCTTAAATTTGATTTTTAAAAGAGGAAAAAGCATCGGAGTAACTTTCACTGCAGAGTCACAGGAAGTAGAAAGTGCCACTCTGGTCTGTTCCAGATGTGTGTTCTGCTTCTGCTCCGAAGCTTGTGCAGCTCATCAGCAGGTCCGCAGTGGAGGAAGTCTCTCGTCTTGTGTTGAGAAACAGCTGCCACTTCTCTATCGCAAAATTAAACTCTCACTTCCTGTAGCTGTGCTGTCCTCCTTCGCTCTTCTTCTGACTCCGCAGCGGTCGGAGAACAGCTGCACTGTTTAAAACTGAGTCATTAGACTCAAATACAGACACATCACTGCGCATCAATTCCTCTCAGACCTACTCTATTATTCATCAGATATTCAATAATGGCAAGAAGAGGGAGTACATGTCAAATAATAAATGACATGAAATACATCCAGAAACTCTTTAAGAACTAGGTTTGAAGTGGTTTTTACCACATATCACACAAAAGACTGACTCACACATTTTTGTTGAAGTTGAAGAGCCTATTTAATACATCATCTTTCTGTCAATCTCACCTTATCAGGCTTTTAACGCATGCACAGAACTCTCCTAAAGAGCCAGAAATCATTTCCTCACCCTGGAGTAGATCCACATCTGTATAAATGTGTTTGTTCTGAACACAAAGAAGATATTTTGAAGAAAGTTTGCATCACCTTTGACTTTTTTTTCTTACTGTGGAAGTCAATGATGACCAAAACAGCCTAACCCTACATCGTAGCATTGCCCTGCATGTTTAATCCAGACTCTGTTATTACTTTTAATTCAGTTTTGTGTAGAAATGTCTGGTTGATGTGTTTAGAGAAAGTGCATTGCATTGTGGGATACAGTGTCTGATGCAGTGTGCTCTGAGTAATGCTAGTATGCTAATCCTAGTGTCTTCTGGTTCTGTGTCCGTGTCTCTTCTAATAATCTCTGTGCTGTTGTTGTTTCTAACGCTGCCTGTTCTTTAGGATTGCTTGCTGCAGAAAGTAGGTATCCCACGTAGCCTTTGCTTGCCATCAAACAGCATCCTCATCCTCATCTTCATCGTCTGTTGTCTTGCATGTTCCTCCATCGCTGAAGCACACGACTCAAACGATCAGAAAGCACGGTTCCTCTCATTCCCTGCATCTGTGTGTGATGAAGATCTTCGTGTGTGGAGCTCCAGGAGCTTCTGTGACGTGTCTGAGTCTGTGTTCGTGCACGAGCACAGGTCTGGTCAGTGAGCTGATGTGTGTGTGTGTGTGTGTGTGTGTGTGTTTAGGGGCTGTGTCTCAGGTTCTGGACAGTCTGGAGGAGATCCATGCACTGACCGACTGCAGTGAGAAAGATCTGGACTTCCTGCACAGCGTCTTCAAGGACCAACATCTGCACACACTGCTGGATGTGAGTAAACACTTATTCACACACACACACACACACACGTTTGTTTTGCCATATTTGTGAGGACTTTGATAGACTTCTGTTGTTTTTATACTGACCTAACAATATTGTTAATCACCCTACAGCAACCTTTAACATGTTTAATCATTTATTTCCCTTGTAAGGACTGACCAAATGTCCTCACAAAGTCAAAAATGTCAAGTTTTACAATCCTTGTGGGGACATTTGGTCCTCAACTATAGCAAAACAAAGACAATCTCACACACACACACACACACACACCCACACTTTCATCAGGAGTCTTTCCTCACATCACTGACGGTCTGAGACAGATGTCTGGTCCTCGACCTTGTTTCTGCGGCAGGTTTCTGTAAACATGGACGGCAAACAGGAAATCACTTCCTGTGTGTTTGACAGATTAACAAAAGATGTTATTATTAATGTCAGTAATGCTTTGAACTGAGGAGTGTAAATCACACAGCTTCTGTTCACTCAGTAATCAGTAATTAGAGTCAGTTTGATTGACCGTGTTTCAGACTAACATGAGGTTGTTAGCAGTCACACATTCTGCCCACTGTCTAGACGACAGTCAAATGTGTCCTCTTGAGAACTCCTGCTGTCTTTACTTTCCAACTATCATCATCTTCATCATCATCAATTTCTGTAAAAACCCTGCTGTTTCCCAGACTCTGACAGCGCTGAGCTTCTGAACGCTGTGTTTGCGTGCTCAATGTGACCACGATTCACTACTGCTAAAGTTCATCAGGGTGCTGTTCTCCACACGAACGTGTGTGTGTGGCTCTGTGCATGTATGTGTGGATGGGTGTGTGTGAGAGAGATTGTGTGTGTGTGTGTGTTTGTGTGTGCACCTGGTATTTACCAATTGTCTCCACAAAGATAGGAATAGCAGTAAATGTTGACCTCGTGGGGACATTTGTCAGGTCCCCATGGGGAAACAAGCTTATAAAACACACAGAATGAAGTGTTTT